>JBAHVQ010165895.1:0-20179 GCA_036872915.1 Nanipora kamurai | reverse complement strand
CTTTTAATAAAAATAACTCAAACGATTGCAAAACTATGAAATTTTATCTAAATCATCATATTTTTAGCTCATTTACAAACTTTTAAAATAGTCGAAAAATCATGAAAAACCATGGGTTAACCCCTTTACTTTTTAGTCAATTTTTTGAGCTTTAAAATTTCTTAAAAACTTTTAATAAAAATAACTCAAACGATTGCAAAACTATGAAATTTTATCTAAATCATCATATTTTTAGCTCATTTACAAACTTTTAAAATAGTCGAAAAATCATGAAAAACCATGGGTTAACCCCTTTACTTTTTGGTCAATTTAAAACGTTTAAAATGGTTTAACTCTTACTTTTTAGTCAATTTTTTTCTGCTCCAAAATTTTTTTAGAAAATTTTGTTAATAAATAATTCCGAACTTTTAAATTATCAGTTGATATTTAACTTTCGAAATTGGCGAAAAATTCAATATCCTCACGTTAGCAGCGTTTCACTCGAAGTTTTCGAGTGTTAAATTGCCTAAAAATTTATATGATGAAAAATCTGCGTGTCCTTTTATTCCTTTCAATAATCTTAAACTCGAAACGAACGCATAAGAGGGAGAACCACCGCTCAGAACTCATTCTGGTGTATCAAATATGATGTTGATTCAATTCTTTCAATACTTTACATTTTTCAGTGATCTACCAATGGTGAATTTAGAGACTAAAGGAACTTTGTATATAAGAACAACCTCGTCGATAAAATTTATTGTAGTTTATTATTCACAGTAGAAATGCAATTTAAAAAACCAATTAACTTATAACATTTTTTTTGTATTTTTGACTGAGCTGCACAAGCACTCGCTCCGCGTTTAAAAACCTCAACTTAATAAGAAATTTTTGCGACGTTTTACTTCTGAAGTGACTCAAAATAAAATATCAACTCAAAAGCGGGACCAACAGGTCATTTTAAACAGTAATAACAGCAAGTAGATAACCGAAAGCCCTGGGAAACTGCCGGAATGTAAATTTAGAGTAACCGATGTTTCGAGCGAAGGCCCTTCGTCGGAGTGAAATGAAAAAACAACAAAGTCGGTCCGTACTGCCGACGCAGCTCTCTACTTTTATATCATTGTAATAATAGCAAGACTGATTAATGGGCAGCCTTTAACGCCATAGCCTCAGAATACAACCAGTGAACTTTGCGAGGGACGGAATAAGTCATGTGCGTTAATTTCAGGAATTAGATCTCCTACAATCTTACTCTCCAGTCCTTCACTTTTCATTTTTTTCTTTGAGCATCTTAACAAGATTACCGCGAAATGTGGTAAAAATTCTCCAAACAAGTAAAACGGCTGGTGTCTTATAACTGAAGCTTCATTGGATAAGGCTAAACGACAAATAAAATGGAATTATAACAAGCTGTTAGAATCTAACAGGAGGATTAAGTATTCTTCGAGCGACAAAAAGACAAATGATCATAAGCAAAGTGTACATCTGCGGTCCCCTTTTTCATTATAAACCTATAGCTAAAATATTGCTTGTTAATGAGCAGGTGATGGGCGAAACCGAATTTAGGGGAAACTGAATTAGTATTTTAATTATTAAGATACGAAAAAATATGCCATGAAACTCAAAACAGCTGCTGTTGTGAGTTGCTGATTCGTTTCTGAATTAGTTCATTCCATATACAACGGAGGCCTGGGCGTCAACGACAGTACTAAAAACGTAAACAATAGGAACAGCAATGAACGGCGCCAACGAATAGAGTTAGGACACTTACAGCGTACAAATAGAACTATACTAGTACTAGAGCAACAACGAGGGCCAAAAACAACAACCAAAAACGACAGCAAGACAAGTAAGGCAACGATGAAAACCACAACACAATTACAGTGAATAAAAAAAATGAACGATAACATGGGAATGGGAATGGGGACGGGAACGAAAAGCAACAACAATTATAAAAGTATTACAAGCTTGAACATGCACTAAACCTTTAATAACTATGGAGAAGTGAGAAATAAAGTTTTAGTCTTCATTTCAAACGTAGAGTGTATATATTGCCTGTTCGTTGCAAGAGCTGTTTACTTTCTGCAATACAAAACAAAAAACGATCGCCTGTACTTCGGTAAACGCCATAGATAAATAAAAGGATTAGCAGCAAAGTTTAGGAAATACAAAATATCCAATGTGTTGAACAACACGGTATCAATTACATTGGTTAAAGAACTAAAGTCAAGCTGATCGTCGTTTGCCATCACAGACAAACTAATTAGGGTGGGAAGTATGCAGAAGACGAGTGTAACGTTGATAATAAGTACAGTGGAAAGAAAGCGATTTTGGCTTTTTAGCCGAGCTTTAACAGTTCTGAGAACATTTGCAGAAGTGGAGTCATCAGTTGTTAATGCCAGGTATTGTCGACGAATTGAAATGTACGCGAAGAAGTACATAAACAGAGTAGCCACAAAGTAGGCAGACGGATAGCAGACTTCAAAGATGTAATGAACCAATGCTAGCTCTAGATTATGAAAAACAAATGTTAAAACAACATATACAACATGGACAAGCCAAAGTATTGTCACCCATATGCGACAAACTTGAGGAGTGATCTTGACTTTATGCCACAGTGGACGGGCAATTGCAAAATACCGCTCAAGAGCTAGACTGAACACCGATGGAAAAGTTGAAACAATGATAAATTTCAATATACTCTGGTAGATTCTAAATGGCCACGTGGGCAAAGTATATAAACTCCGATGTGATGTAAGCGAAAGGCATAGTTTGCTGAAGTGAACCACTGAATTGAGAAAGTCTGACGCAGCCAAATTAGCGATGAAGTATGAGGCTGGTGAACGAAAACATTTCAAAGGATCTTTAAACAGTACCAGTAACAGAAGACCATTAGCCACTGCTCCTGCTAGCATAATTAACGAAAAAACAACGAAATTCCACGTTGTTATCTCAGAGAAAAACATTTGAAGTGAACCAACTTTTACCGTAGACATGTTCGTCATATTCTTCAATTATCAACTCCAAATCTTGAGAAATGGATTTAAAAAATTTTGCCCTCGATGACTTTCTCACCTGCGGTTCAACGGTTGCTGAGTAAAAGCCGAACAAATAAGTATATTAGAGCAATAAGTTAAGGTTGTTTCTTCACAGGATCTCTGGGAATGGAGTTTTATTACCTCACTTGGCGTTACAGTAGAAGGAGATTCTCTGCGTGGTCAGTTTGTTGGAGACAGTAGTTGAGCCTGCTGGTTGAACTCCCAACATATTAACTACAAATTCAGAAAAATAGAAAGCGTAACAACACCTTAAAAAGCTGAAGGCTTTGACAAACTGCCGAAATTGAAATGTGAAAAAAAACTATTTCGAGCAAAGATCCTCTTAGTGAGTGCGTGAAACGACTCTCTCGAGTGACCTTTGTTCGAAAGGTTTCTTCCTTTTCACTTCAGTTTTCATAGCTCATCAGCCAAAGAAAGTACTACCCCGCCCATTGGAGGTGGAAATATTATGAAATATTTAGAAATATTATGCATACTCGCCCGTACAAGGAATAGAGAACCATCAGCAATGTTTTTTTCCCGTTTTTTTTTCGAAATTTGACTGTCAAATGAGCTATTTTGGAAGTCCAATGACAGGTTACTAGTGTCAATGTTTGGCTTTGAAGCGAGGAAAAGATCGCCAAATGAAACTGCATCAAATTCTTTATTTATTATATGACGTGTGACAATGGCTTACAGTAAAATGTTACACAGACGTTTCGGCTAAAATATTGTATAGCCCACTTCAGCTAATGGCGTCTTGAAGGTGAATGGTAGTTATATATTAGCAAGTATTTAGTGGAAAGAAATGTCCGGGTGCATGCAATTATAGAACGTAGCAGCGAATCCACAGTAACTACGAGAATTAAGTTGTGAATCAAAGTTTTATTTTTCATCTCAAACTTTTCGAGGCTCAGATGTAGTTCACATACATTACCGTATGTAAGTCGTAACAAAAGCCTGTTTACTGTTTACAGTACATGACAAAAAAAGATCTTCTGTACTTCGGCAAACGCCATACATAAATGAAAGGAGTAGCAGGAAAATTTAGTAAATACGAAATATCCAGTATATTGGTAAAAACAATATTAATGATATTGGTTGAAAAACTAAAGCCGAAGTTGTCATCCTTTGTCATTACATACAAACCGATTAGGGTGGGAAGTATGCAGAAAATGAGTGTAATATTAATAATAAAAACAGTGAAAAGAAAGCGATTTTGGCTTTTTAGCCGAGCTTCAAAAGTCCGGCGAACATTTCCGGATGTGGATTCATTAGTTGTTAACGCAAGGTGTTGTCGACGAATTGAGACGTATGCAAAGAAATACATAAACAACGTAGCTACGAAGTAGGAAGACGGATAGCAGACCATAAAGATGTTATCAAGGTACACTGGCACTTGATATTGAAAAACAAATGTTAACGCAGCATATACAATATTAACAAGCCAAAGTATTGTCACCCAGATGCGACAAACTTGAGGAGTGATCTTCACTTTATGCCACAGAGGACGTGCAATTGCAAAATAACGCTCAAGGGCTAGACTAAACACCGACGAAAAAGTTGAAAGAAACATGAACTCCAACGTTATCTGGTAGATTCTCGATGACCACGTCGTTGGCAAACCAAACCCACTCTGATATGGTGTGAGCGACAGGCATAATTCGTTGAAGTTTATCAATGACATAAGGAAGTCTGAAACGGCCAAGTTAGCGATAAAGTATGAGATTGGGGAACGAAAACATTTCATTGGGTCCTTAAACAGTACCAGTAACAGAAGACCATTGGACACTGCTCCTGTTAGGGTCACTAACGAAAAAACAATGAAATTCCACGATGTTATATTCGAAAAAAACGTTTTTTCTGGATCAGCTTCTACCATAGAGAAGTTGTTCGTCGTTATCCTCTGCATTTATCAGCTCCAAAACCACCTGCGAATTGGATAAAAAAATTTTTCCCGCAATGACGTTCTCACCGGTAATCTTAAAGTTGGTGATTAGAAGCTGAAAAGATTGTTCTTAAAGCTGTATGTTACTGTTCTATTTTCCTAGGATCTCTACGGTTGAATTACCTCATGTGGCGTTTCAGCTGTGGGATGACATTATCTGTTTGATCAGTTTATTAATCGAAACGAGACAGTGGTCGAGTTTTATTAAACTATGTAAATATTATTTACAAATTCTCTAAGAAATTTACTTTACACCGATATTTATTTCCGATCGAAATCTTCATAAGTGAGATTAGAAGTGTAAGCTCAGTAAGTCCGTCGCAGCTAAAAAAAATTTTAAAGTTTGAAACTAGAGTACGGAAACAGCTCAAAGGATCTTTGAAGAGCACTACCAATAAGAGTCCAATTTGCAATTATTTCAACCAATACAACCGAGGTTTGAACAAACGGACGTTGCTATCATTATTCTTGCAGGTATTTGATCTTATGTCGCATGTGCGGTTCATTTTATGGTGCATTCACTTTGTTCTTATCCCGTGATGTTTATTCTATAAAAACAGTAAGCACAAAACAATTATCCACGCTTAATCACTATTTGGCTGTTTTATCGTTCCTTTTTCTTATGTAGAATGTCGTTTTCTATGTCCCGATAATTATCTGACCACCTGTTCATCCTTTCAGTTTATTTGCAGGAAAATCAATCAACATACGCATCAATGTAATTGCAATTCGATTAAAAAATTCCTAAGTTTCTACCGCACATACATCTTGTACTGCCGAACAGAAAACGTAGCTCCACCTGCGAGACAATAATTGCATTATTGGTCTCTCAGAAGCATCAATAGCTTTGAAATTAATTTCGACTTCGGTTGCCATCTTGTTCTTCGGCTTGTAGCGTTGCTCTAGCCATGTTAGAATGACGACTGTAGTTCTCCCTCATGCATCTAGCAACAGTTTAACTCCACCACTTCAAATGGTCTAATTATTATCCGAAGCAGAGTGCATTTCATTTTTCCTCCCTTCGGATTAGAAAGTCGGTGGCCATCATTCTCGTTGCCAACATTTTGTCGCTGTGGCTTCATTTTGCCAAAATTTCACTGCTGACGACACTTACATTTGTACAACACCAAAAACGTTTTTCTGTATTTCGGGAAGTGCCACACATAAATGAATGGATTTATAGCAAAGTTGAGAGAATACAACAAATTGATAAGCATACAAATCGTCCCTCTTGTAAGGTTAGTTGTCGCACAATCTGTATTGCTTGACTCATACAGAGACTTAACAAGCCAAGGGAGAGTGGTAAAGAGTAGGCAGCAGTTGATAATAAAAATGGTGGATAGGAAACGATTTTCAGTCCTTAACCTTGCCCTGGCTGCTTGTAGAGCTATTTCTGAAGTGGGATGGTCATCTTCCAACCTTAAACGCTGCCTTCGAATGGAAAAAAATCCCGCTAGATAAACAACGGGAGTTGCAACAAATAAAGCAATAGGAAAAATCTTTGACAGGACTGAAGTAGTATCTTCCATTTCGTTCAACAACAAGCCAGCAATTATGCTAATATAAATGGCCACGAAAAACCAAACTGCCGCAATCCAAATGCGACAAATACGAGGAGAAAGGTGGACTTTATGCCAAAGAGGAAAGGCAATGGCAAAGAAACGTTCAAGAGCTACACTCAATACGGACGAAAACGAAAGAAAATACCCTTGCTGCATCAGAACAATATTGATCATAAATCCTGCGTCTGATGCATTCATTGGACTTGTGCAGAACTTTGCGAAATACATGAAATTGAACTCAACAATTGGAAAAAAATATCGCTTAACGCTAAATTTCCAATAAAGTACGTCGGTGGTGCACGAAAACATTTCAATGGATCCTTTAAGAGAGCAAATATTAACAATCCATTCGCGGTTACTCCTACAAGTGGCACAATTCCGAAGCAAGTCATAAGAATAAGACCCACATTGCACCTTTTATTAAGTTCATTTGGTGCAGTTGAAATGAAGGAAGTGGTACTCATCTCGAGGTCTGTTTCTTTCTCTTGAACTTTTGAACGGTGTATACCAAGTTCTTAGTGATTCCTTAGAAATAAAAGCATTGTTCATGCATCAAACCTTCTGCTTGACTTTTGCACGAACTTTTGCATGTGAGAGATCGTTGTTACAAGTGACATGTGGACCTTCATTCACACATCATTTGACAATTTTACAATATTAAACAACATTATGACTCACGGATCTGATTGTCACACATATTCATCTGTAATTGACATTTTTATCAATATTTGTAATTTTACATTCTCGTGACAGTTTTTAAATGTCACTTTTTTTACACAAATACCTTCTGTACAAAGAGAAGTCTATTGACATATGACCAAGTTTCGTGTATTTTACTTTTTTCCAATAACCACCCTCAAGCAAGGGAAGGGCCAGGACTGTAGAAATACAGGCCTGGGCCCAAATTAGGTAAGAAGTGACCTGACTATATGAGGATTACTCATACTTCTTAGAGAAGGCTTTTTTTTAAGATGTGAATTTATTTCTGGTGTATTTTCTAACAGCTTTTCATATCTGGTCTCCTGTCTTTGTTGATGGAGTAGTTTGCTCTGCCGTTGAAAATACCGCTATTCATTAACAAGATATCGGTTAGGAGTTGTAGCCTACAACTTCATTCTTTTAATTTGGGGGAAAATCTTTCAAAAAAAATCCATTAATTTTTTTGCTTGTTGATAAACTGCCGTAATAACTTGAGTCACATCTGAATAAATATTGCTTCACAATCACCACACGCTGTTTATATTTAAACTAAACAGCTGATATTAGGAAACAGACAACAAAACTTTTACCAATTTTGAAACATTAGCATAGTTCATCACCTTGTTCCCGAAAATGAATTATTCTAACGATCTCTCTTTTTGTTGAGCTTCGGGGAGAGAACTGTGTAAAAACAATGTTTAATATAAAATGTAATATTTATCATTACTACTCCAACATAATTCGTGAGCCGACTGACAAACTTTTAAACTAATATTCTAAGCCCTTTTTTGCGTGTGAAATATTACTAAGTGGCAATGTCTTTCTCAGTTTTTAGGAACTCAACATTTTTCTTCTCTGATATTTTAAAATTAAGACGATCGTTAAATTCCCCCATAATTGCGTCCGACATGTCTGTGGTTGGTATACATTAACGAGAAAGTTTGTAGTTGGGGTTGATACATTCACGATTTATAAGATCTGTAATTTTTAGAAATCGTACACTTCAGTTTTAGTCGGTAACCTTAATATTTCTTGTTCCACTTCTTTTACTGCATCTCTTATTTAGCACATTTTACTTGAATTTCATTGCTGAAAACATTTGCAGTATAATATAAGAAATGTTTTCCTATATTTTGGAAAACGCCAGACGTAGACGAACGGATTGATAACGAAATTGAGGAGAAACAAGAAAATGATAAGTTTGCAAACCGTCCCAGTTGTACCACAATTTCGAATAATGCCAGTTGGTGCATAGAAAAATGTAGTAAGCCAAGGGAGAGTTGTAAACAGAAGGCAAAAGTTTATAACGCAAATGGTGGATAGGAAACGATTTTCAGTCCTTAACCTTGCTTTGGCTATTTGTCGAGCTATTTCTGATGCAAGCTGGTCATCTTTTAATGTGGAACGCTGCCTATGTATCGAGAAAAATCCAGCCAGATAAACAAGAGGAGTTCCAAGGACCATAGCTGTGCAACAAATCTTTGGCAAAAGGAAAGCTGTATTTTGCATTCCGTTGAACAACAAACCAACGCTTAGGCAAATGTTAAAGACAATAAAAAACCACTGCGACGCAATCCATTTGCAACACAAACGGGCAGTAAAGTGGACTTTATGCCAAAGAGGAAAAGCCGTGGCGAAAAACGTTCAAGAGCCACGCTAAATATGGACGGAAAAGAAAGAAAATATCCATTATGCATCAGAACATCGTTGATTTTCAATCCAACAGCCGAATAAGAGATATTCATTGGTCTAATACACAGCTTTATAAAATAAATGGAATTGAACTCTACAGTTAATAGTAGAAAAAAAATATCATTCAATGCCAAATTTCCGATGAAGTACGATGTAGGTGTACGGAAACATTTCAATGGATCCTTGATGAGTGCATTTAGTAACAATCCATTTGCAATTATTCCTGTGGAAAAGGCAATCCCAATTAAACTCGACAGAACAGGGCTAAAGTTGCACAGTTCGCGAGGAGCAGCCGCTGTAGAAATCGAGGAAGAATTATTCATATTTCTTCCTTTCACTCTTGAAAATTTCTGCCGTTTTGAGTTTTGTCACGAGATCAAGAAGTTCATAAGATTTCTCCCTCCCTATTTTATAAATAAACATCGCATGGGCGGATTTGTTTGCTGCTGGTTTGACATATTTTTAGTTGACGTTTTAACTGCGAAACCTTTGGATATTTTTTTAATTTTTATGATTGGCAGATAACTAGTATGTTCACCGTGTCCGTCGAGGTTAGCTTCGTGTAATATACGGCTGGGACAAGAAAACACCTCAAGGGATTTTTGAAGGGTTTTATCGATTAAAGTCCAGGATCTTTTAGAATATTATAACAACACAACATTGTCGATAAAGCAAAGATAAACAGATCGAAGTGTGGAGCAGCAATTCAATTGTTCGAAAACTACTTACTGTGAAACTGTTTATAGAAGCACGAAGACGTTCGCCCTTTAGCCTCCAACTGCGCATATACGATTTAGTGTATGCAAATTGATGCATAAACTGATTTCAATTAATTTTTAGAAGTATTTTGAGTTGATTGAACAGTTTATGATCTCTTTTGGGAAAAAGTTGGAGGGGGTGAAAGGGTTTAACGAAAAATTTCAAATAAATGCCTACCTCACCATAGTACAGGCCAGAAAACTCCGTTGCTCTGAACATTGGAAGTGGAACGTCACCGCATTCATATACAAGATCACGTGAATTTATTGATAAAGTAAAGTTCCTTTATTTATACTGGATAACCCTATCAGCTAAACTACGCTGTTCTCCCTAGAAGTCCAGTAAGGGCCATCCCTCATGGGTCCAGTGTCACTACAGGAGGAAACCGGAGAACCCGGAGAAAACCTGCGATGTTTGGTAGAGTCAAACGGACAACACTCTTCTCACATGTGACCAAGCTAATTTTAATCAGAAAACTGCGTGTAGCCGGAGTCGAACCCTAGTCACGGAGGTGAGAGGCACGTGCACTACCACTGTGCCACCAACACCCCAAATATATTGATTATTGATATACTAAATCTATATTGGATCTTACCTGCATATGGAGGCGAAATCTTCATCTTGAAGTCTTTGCGTTCGCCTTCTTGAACTTCGAGTTCTGTGCAGGACTCGCTATCAGCACTACACCATTGACTTCCACGTAGTGACTTTTGAACAAGCAGGAAAGTTCACTGTTCTTTAAATTCCATCTGAGTCTACTCCAAGAAGCTTGCCATCTCCGAATAATTTTTGAAAGACAAAGACCTTAAACAACTTTTTCCCTTTGTGAACTCTTATTTTCTTGTTCACGAGTTACCTACCTTCTGTCAGAAAGGGTGGTCCATATAGTTTCTTACATGACACCAGAGTCGCCTTATACACCGCAATATGAGAGAGTTTTATGTAACATTTGCATAATCATCGTTAATGTACGCAACATTAGATAAATTAAACACTTTAACACTACAGTACTTTAACACTTTTATGACGCAACTTTGTGTTAACGTATCTCTATAGGCATACAATAATATAACGAATGTATGTTTGTTAACACCACACTACCCATCGCATATACCTTTCCATGCATAAGGGAGTCATTTTGAAGCTTTTCTTTCATTTACCGTCACGTAAATTAAAAAGTCTTGTACGCAAAACTCATGTGTGGTTGCCTTACATCACCATTTTAGTGAGACCAAAAAAAGTCGAAGCATTCCCTAATATTCATGTTCTAAATATTTGTTAGACATGAAAATGGTGAATTATACAATGATACACAAGTGAAACCATCTTTCTCCTGCAGAACTCTTTGATTTCCAGCAACATTGCGAACAACAATAGAGCTGATCATAACAAGTTATTCATTAAGAAATATGTGCCCTGGTTAACTGCCACCATGCTTGCCCCACAACAACTGAAATTATTTCCCGAAGTCTTGAACGCTCATTCAAGTTATCTTATTCTTGCAGATTCCGGTGAAAGAAGCTAATTAGTTTCACACCAATGGACACAAAACAGAAGCTCCATCTCATGTTTTCAAACCCTTTCTGTAACCCATCTGGCTCCTCAAAGACAGGGTACTTTCAGTCCATGTGTTTGGTTTGGAAAGTAGGAACTGCCACAGTGTGACCTCTTCGCCTTCACAATCATCCCATTCTTCAATACCAGTACCCAGACCGATACGCACTCCACCCAAGAAGTCGTTACTAGATCCCAGGTCGTGGTCCCACACGGTCAGTTCTAAGACGCGGCTATGCAGTTCTTCTAAGCTTATGTTATCGTACGTGATTTTATAATCCCAGCAGGGGTTCAGATTCCTTTTGATCACAGGCGTTTTTTTCTTTGTCCTTTTAGTAGGGTCCGGCAAAAGATAACTGAATGGAATTAAGATGAGAGAAAGATATAATGGAAATAAAAAATACGAAATATCAGGCGAGGGGAGAAAGGTAAATTAAGGACGGATAACGTTGACACGCAGGAATTTAAAATTAAAGAAAGTATGCAAGTATGGAAAAGAAGGGTTAAAGAAGGATTAAAGAAAGGGAAGAAAGACAGGAAAAAGGAAGAAAGACATGAAAAAGGAAGAAAGACAGGAAAAAGGAAGGAAGAAGGAAAAAAGGAACGAACGAACGAACGAACGGAGGGAGGGATCGACGGAGGGAAGGAGGGAAGGAAGGAAGGAGGGAAGGAGGGAAGGAAGGAAGGAGGGAAGGAAGGAAGGGAAGGGAAGGGAAAGGAAAGGAAAGGAAGGAGCCACTATGTGATATTAATTATTCCTAAATGTCCAAAATGCCACATTCCTAAATATCGTAAATGATGACCTTACGCTCACCTCTTGCAAAACGGGTCTGACAAATTATTACTGTCTTTTCCTGGGAGGTTTCTTGCTTCAACAATTTTCACGTAAAGTTTTCCTGTGTTTTTCTTCTTTTTCTTTTTTTCTTCTAGCGAGTACATTAAAGCTACTACCAGCTCACCCTGATTGTCTGCAACCGATTCCAGAGACTGAACAAGAAGGAAATGAAACTTCCAAATGAAGAATACGAAACATTCATAGTTCCACAGACAAAACTATTTTTCTGAAATGTAAACGCTTTAGTGGTTATTATCATGACCATAACAATATCCTCGACAAGAAATACGGCTTTAACTTTTTATCACAACTGTGACATTCCCTGTGACAAACTACCCACAAAGAATATTAAAACCAATGTGATATTGTTGCCAGATTAACGAAACGTAAACTGATAAAGATGATCTGTTATGCTCATGCCCTAAGGTCATTTGCTGAGGTTTTTTATTTATCTTTTCATCACAGTTTATGCACTGCCATTTACCTACCATCTCCATTAATGTATGCCATTTGGGCTGCTCTTCCAATCGTTTACAATCAAGCAAAGGTACTCGTACTTCTCCCAAAAACTCGTTTCTTCCAAATCTATCATCGTTCCACAAGCTTACCCACATAGTTCGTGTCAGGAGCTCGATGATACCTATTTTATACTGGGCAAGAACACAATGAGGACACTTTTAAGCAATAAACGAACGAACGAACGAACAAACAAATGAACGAACGGACCTCCTCCCAAATGAATTTCAAACTAACCCGAAATCACAATTTTTAGTAATCTTTAGTACCGCTGTCTTAAACTAAGCTGAAAACCAAAGTAACCTTTTTCAACTGACGCCAATTCAAGAGGATGTAAAAAGTAGCAAGTGTTTTTCTCAACTTTCTCTTCCATTTTGAGTACTTACCAGCATTTCTTCATTGAATTCAGGATCAAGGGTTCCACGTTTAATTTTGGTTTTTCGTTTACCTGCCCTACTTTGGTCGGGAAGCAGGTAGACTTTCACGTATCTGAAATAAATGTGAGAAAAAAAATAGGAACAGCTCAGACATAACGACCTTAGAGCACCGAACATGAGAGTCCATATCGCAAGAGTGCAAGAGCGTAATGAGGATGTTATTGATCTGAAGCAAGCTGGAACAACGACGGCAATGAGCCAGCGGTCAACTGGAACTGATCACGAAACTAAAATAAGTGGCAGAGTTAATGTAAAGTAAGAAACAAGCTCCAAAAAATCATGTTCTTAACTCAAGATTTGGGACTACGAGATGTTATTTTTTAGAGGTTGCTCCTTTCTTTATTTCTGTGAATTCTTGGCTAGAAATGGCTTCTCGTAAGCTCCGTTGGCTGTCACTTTTCGAACTTAAGTCTTCATTATTGTTCGGACTTAGACGGTTGGGAATTATCCAATAAAAAAAGAGAAAAAGAAAAACTACCTACGCAACGTCAGACTTCTAAGCAGCCTGAGTTATAACATTTGGATCACTGACGTTAATGCGTTGACGTTACATTCAGTTAACAGTTTCTGCTAAGAAGACTTCAGTGCGTGAAATGGTCCACTGGCCCGAGTCCTAATAGGTAGCAGACAGATCGAAGAAAGCATTGGTATTACTCTCGGGACTAAACGTTTTATTTTTTGATAAAAAATCCAATTATAGGATGTAGTTCGTCTTTCACGTTCTCGTTTTGTTTGCTTAAGACCTGTAATCGAACAACAGAACGAGTAATCCAGCAAACACACGAACAAACAAACAAACAAAAACAAACATACAAAAAAGCAAACAAGCCATTACGAACAAACCAAAATAAACAAACAAACCAAAATAAACAAGCCAAAATAAACAAACAAGCCAAAATAAACAAACAAGCCAAAATAAACAAACAAGCCAAAATAAACAAACAAACCAAAATAAACAAACAAACCAAAATAAACAAACAAACCAAAATAAACAAACAAACCAAAATAAACAAACAAACCAACATAAACAAACAAACCAAAATAAACAAACAACCCAAATAAACAAACAAACCCAAATAAACAAACAAACCCAAATAAACAAACCCAAATAAACAAACAAACCCAAATAAACAAACAAACCAAAATAAACAAACAAACATGTCAAGTCAGATAAGTTACGTGGACTCTTTCTTATCCAGAAGTTTTCCTCGTGTGGCGTCAGCCACAGAGAAATAATAGAAGATCTGTCCGTTGAGTAAGTAGTTGACAAGGGCACCGAAGTCCATCGCTTCATCTTTGCTCTATTTTTGTTCAAGATACTTACGGGTCCGAGGTGTTCTTGCTCTTGTCAATAGCTGTGAGACCACGAGCTTCGAAGATCTTTATCTTAAACGTACCATCGGAGTACCGATATCCAAGCATAATCTCCCCACTCACGCTGTTGTTACCAAAGATTCCAGCACTACTATAAACACTCTCACGGCTTCCCTAAAGTTATAAATATTATGGAATACTTTTCACCATGATATACCACGTATCAGAGTAAAAGGAGGTATACTTGTAACCTGTACACTTACCATAAAATCTTTATCAACCATTAAACTTTCTTCTGCAAGAAACTGGAGAAACAACTTTGAGTAAGACGTTGCGACAATGACACAACTTCCTTCCAGTTCAGTTAAGTTTAGCTAAGTTCATATCTGTTCTAATCAGTTCATTCAGTTCAGTTCATCTCGCTCCAGTTCAGTTTAGTTAACTTTAGTTCCACTCCACTGTCTTTCTTTCTTCCTTTCTTCCTTCCTTCCTTGTTTGTTTCTTTCTCGTAAAACCTACCTCATCATCATGCTCAACATCATCTTTCTTCTGTAACATATCAACTAACGTAGTTCTTCGTTCCTGTGAACTATCCTGAAGAGACAACTGACTGTCAGTAGATTTACGTCGTATGACCTTCGGAGACTTCGATCCCTTATAAAATTCGCTGTGGCGGATCAGCGACTCATTGCTGTGGTCTTCTGGTGGAGAAATTTCAACAGTAATTTTGTCGGTTGTCATTGCAGTGGGAAGTGGTGATGGCTTAGTTTCGTTCTATGGAAGAAATAGCAAAAACAAAATATTTAGAAGAGAAGCATTTGCGAACTACTGGTAGCTGCTTTCTTTAGAATGACAACAACAGCAAAACTTGCTTTAGTTATGGAGGTAGGCGATTTTTTTTTAAACTGTACACTTCTACTCTCACAGCGACTATATCTTGGGAGAGTGATAATCGGCAAACAAAAAAGTCCACCCTCCAGTATTCGTGCTGTTGTTGTTATTACGTTTGTTGTCGCTTCGGTAATACATACAAACAATAAATAAACAAATCAATCAAACAATGAATGAATAAATAAGTCATTAAATCAGACAATCAATCAATTAAATAATTCATTAAGTGAATAAATAAACAATTGATTGTTGGCAATTCAACACCGCCCAACGACTATTGAACGAACTGAAATCGAAAATGAAAGGGCTTGCTAAATTCACGCCCACATACGCCTTCATCGACGGCAATAAACTTTTATGATGACTTTATCTACACGAAAACGTTATGTTCCTTTTGATGGTATATAGTTTTAAATATGTGCTTTTTAGCCTTGTATGAAGAAATAAACGTTCTTACATTTGAATTTTGACTTTGCAGTTTGATACTATTTAAGTCTTAAGAAAATTTCTACTGACCAAACTGTGGAACGCCAAGGACTCAGATGAACTCGGAGCTCCAGACGAGACTCGAACCCGCAACCTTCTGAATGCTAGCCAGACGCTCTAACCATAGGCCTTTTGCAGCTAGGTCAAACACACTTTGCATAACAAAATCTGGAGAGCAAGTGAAATCCGTACATTGTGTTTTTCTTTGTTTTGGAAATCCCACTGTTCTCCATGCTCTCCAGTTTTTCATTGTTCTGAGTTATTTTTAGCTAGCTGCAAACGGCGCATTGAGCCACTAGAACTCGGATAGCAGAGTAATGTCACTTTCGGTATTTAAACCTGGGATGCGCCAGTTGCGGGTTCGAGTCTGGAACTCAAAATTTTTCTGAGTCCATGGCGTTCCACAGTTTGATCAGCAAAAATTTCCTAAGACATTCTTAAATTGTAACTCATTTAGCTCGCTTACAGTAGGTGCAGCATTCTTTTTAGCAAGTTCCGCGAGAGTCATTCGCTTCTCTCCCGAGCTTTCCGTCGCAGTCGGCGATGGGCTGGAATGTCTGTCATTTGACGATTTCATAGCTGCCGCGACCTTGGAAGGGCGAGGACGGTGATGTTCGGAGTGACGAATTAGTGCTTCGTCTGGATTATCAGACCAAGGTTCTTCAGCGCGGGTTGAATATTGTGACGATAGCTGCGAGATAAACAATGATATTTGTTCACGGTTTATAAAATTTCCAACAGCTTACTTGATCAAAACATCACACTTGTATGCTCGCTTTTCGTGAAACGATATATTTTAAGACCCAACCGGACCAGTTGTCGCGGGTTCGATTCCCAGCCGGAGGCCCTAGAGTTGCAACTTTTTGCAACTGCTCCAGGTTGGGTCTTAAAATATATCATTCTGACCCTCGAAAATTTACTTTACCAAATATAAATATTTCATGTTACCAAGTGTAAATGCCAAAAATTCCTTGAATATACTCACTTTTCAGTTCCTTTATCAATAAATGAAAATATTCAATTTTAAATTTCCTAAACTTTTCCATGCAATTTTCCCAGAAAAGAAATAACGCAGAGAACAAGTTTAACGTTTTGTCACTATTCGTCATTTAACTGGATAAGACTTTCATTTAAATACATTAGACCTTTTCACATATTTAATATTTCAGAAAGGTAATAAAATTATACTCAATTTCGCAAGAGATTTTGGCGGTGAATTTGCGAACGTGATGAAATTCAATGACGATTGTTACTGTTTATTTAAACGTATCGCTACAGACTTATTGTGCACACAGCTCAAAGCAACGAAGAGGGTTAGAGAAAACGAATTTTCATACAGAAATACACTGGAGAAGGCTATCCTCGTGCCTCATAACCATACTAAAGATTGGATACCTGTGAACAAACACAAGGGGATATATATTGTGAAGTTTTAAGAAGTTTGGTATTTCAGTTCAGCTTTCCTTTCTCAGGGTTTGGTGGCGTGACGAACCTAACGACTGTTCATTATACTACATTCTGTTAGTCCCTACTTCAACGAGAAATGCTTAAGTTAATTTCCCTCGCAACGTTTTTTTAGTTCGTGGAATAACGTTAAATATCCAAATACCATAAGAAATAGTTTATTACTTACAGGCCGACCATAGTGGTCTGTTGTGCTGGTTTTGCTGCTGCGTCGGATCTCCATCATCGAGGAATTAAATTCGCCCGGCAAGTTAATGAAAGACCCTCGGTACCTATAAGAACAAGTCGTAAGGAGAACGATCTTAAATTTAACTTTAAAATAGAATAAAACAAAACACCAATTAAAATATCCCAAAGTTTGACGTTCATCGACATCTAAATGTAGACAAGATGAACATTTCTCAATAAATATACATGACAGCGAAACTAATGAATTTTGCCAGACATTACTTCTCCAGTTTAATCTCCTTTTTACCCGTTAACCTCTTCGCACATAAAATGTACTTTTTATGTTTGGTTTCACAAATGCGACAGACTATTTTGTTAGACGACTAGTGAACGTTCGTCATGCTCCTTACGTCAGAAAAATGATTTCTGAGCCCTGGACGGGAATCGAACCCGCAACCTTCTCGTTCACTAGTCGTCTGATATTTACCAAGTTCCCACATGAACCACATTTCTGTTCAGCATTAAGTAGGGTATTTTGTTCTAAATATTATTTCTACCGCAATGATTTACAAGTACATTTATCTATGAATACGATGTATGCAGTTATAAGTTCAAACCACCAACAAATATTCTTTATAATTTAGTTATACAATACTATTAAGAATATTTTAAATATATGTCGATTAAGGCATACAAGGTCGTTATCAAACACTGTTAAAACAAATTAGTCTGCTTTTTTTTATTATATAATTTTAAAGTGCTTAGGTTATCAAGAAAAATTGCAAAGTTCAATTGAAAGCTTCGACTTATTTGTAAACTAGTTACAAAGCTATATTATAAAGGCAAAACTTTGTATTTTCTTTGTGGTCTTCCTCCTGTTTAATCTCTCGCGAGCCATGTTGCCGCTCAGCGGTATGAATTTCACAAGAGCTTGATGAACGACTTGCAGTTTATTCAATTTCAGGGTGATTTGAGGAAGGTTGTCTGGAGAAAAAGAAAGTTTAAATTTTTGGTCATTTGTTGTTCAAAAGTTAGTTGTAACCGAAATATTTGTCTAGGATTGCAGGATGAATTTTAACTTTTTATTTTAAAGTTCTAAGTTCTGAATTTATTCCTACTTCAAGACTGACATGCAGAATCTATTATATTGATTCACTACACTACGAATCATTGTGAATAATAGACGAAGTGACAGAAGAAGTTCCTTTCTATAAGTACAGTAAATATTGATCAAAAGCTGACAGGTTATGCAGTCACTTCATAAGAATCCACCCCAACAATCCACACGAAAATGTATGTTAACCCTCCCAGTCCCTTATCCATCAAAAGATGACCAAAATTTGTCCGGGATAAGGGCAACATTGTGGCCTATTTAAAACCCACACTTTGACAAATGCAAAGAGAACAAAAACTGCTTTTTTAATTTGCTTGTGGATTCGAGATGAGATTGAAAAATGTTATCAAATCTAACGGGGACCTTCCTCGAATGGTTTCGCAGTCACACGAGTACATATTTAACCTCGAAATAAGTGGTAACGACACCACATTGATAAACCTCGCTTATGATATTTGTGTTTAAATACATGACGCATCTATGCAGAGTTTAAAATACCTCATAGCTCCGCCGCAAGAGTAAAATGAACAAACTAAAATACGCCCTTACGATTTTCAAAGTTCAAAAATTACGGAGTTCGAAAATTTCATCCTGAATACATTTTTTTCAGCTTTGAATGTAAACTGTATTTAAAACCATTGGCTATTATCAAAATCGAAAAAGCCAAATTCTTAAAATTTACGACTAACTATTCACCAGCCCCAGCTGAACCCAAGGATAATCTTTACCTTAAATTAACTATAATTTACCATTAACTTTGTGCATATTAAAAATGCTCCGTTACTTTATCTTATTGGATGTATATTCGTATTGTTATGTCTAATGCAGCATTTTTTTATTTCATACTCTTCCATAAACTTCATTGCAGACTTGCTAATAAAGGTTTGACAATTATGATTTGACAACAATATTTATTAATTTGTAATTGGTTTACTGCCAGAAATTATAACTTCGTGCCATCAATTGAATTTCTCTGGACAGTAATGGCTATTAGCTATTAATCAAATTTTCACCGTCTTCAGCCTCTCGGAAGTTTAACCAGAGTTTGATCATTACAGCTTCTCAATCGATTCACGTTGTCATTGTTTAAACGCATTCTAGCCTTAAGTTTATTCCTGAGCCTGCATTCATCACTTGTAATGCCATCTGCGTACGAGGTTGAATTATAATAAACAGTGTGGCGAACTAACGAGCTCTCGTCTTCACGAATTCCCATGAACTGTTTCGGATTCACAGCCTCCTTTTGTTCTTTTTCCTGATAAAGAATCATAGTTTAATTGGACGATTTCGTACGTATAATTCGTTTTAAATGGAACAGAGGAAAGTAAAAACGATTCTCAAACTCCATAGTTCCGGAGAAGACCAAACAGGAAAATCTCAGATGTTTTCATATCACGATCTCATACCATTAATAATTCATGAGCAAAACACAAAGGAAATCACTACCGAGACGTTTTGACATCTGAGGAAGAAATTACATAAATTAAGTCAACTTTCACCTCGATTTTCTCCTCAAATACTGATTCTTTTGAGATACAATATCATACACTCGAAAATCGTGTTTCATTAGATATCCAAACACCTCGAAGTTTCCATTTGATCTGATCAGCACAAGAGCAATTAAGCATTTGAAATAAACGACAAACTTTTTTAATGCAAACATGTTTCGACTTAACTATAAGCCATCTTCAGTGCGAATGAACTAATTATTTACAGTGTGAAA
>JBAHVQ010165885.1:0-20181 GCA_036872915.1 Nanipora kamurai | reverse complement strand
TTATCACCATGCAAAACTTCAACGGATTGATGACATATAGTTGGTTAAAAGGCACATGCAACGACAATTCATCGTAGTTTCTTTTTATAACTGTATTTAGAAGAACACTTAAAATCATAAAAATTGGCTTTTACATGACTTTCGCATCTTATCTCATTTTTGAGTTTAACTCAAAACTTTTAACACAATTAATAATATTAATTGTGTAGTTTGAGCTGTGGCGTGATAAGTTGTGTCGAGTACAAAATTGAAAATCAGCCATATCTTTGGTTTGCTTTGACTTAACTGACCCAGACTAAGCAGACATGCTATAGATTCTGAACTGATTAAGTTTGCATCGTCTAAGGAAGTTTAATTTAACCAAACCAAAGATGTGGCTAATTTTCTGAGTCACATGACTTTTGACGTCATATCTCAAACTGCATTCTTAATAACTCAATGATGAGATAAGTTCTGAAAGTCATGTAAAAGACGATTTTCAGGATTTCAAGTGTTCTTTTAAATACTATTTAAGTGCGTTCACAACTGGTCTGAATAATCACTAACTTTACTATATACGGTATTACAGAAAAAGTATTATGATTGAATTAGCTAATTACATTTTTCCTTATATGGAGTACTCAGAGCACAACTTAACAGTTTATATAATTTTTTCAGTTCAATATTTCATTACAAATTGTCATGTAAAGATTAGCTTGATATTGCACCTCCAACTGAGACGACGTTATCATTTTCTATCGGCAAATAGTACATGGTAGAATAGCGAGTCAAATTTCCACATTTGTGATAGCGCGTTTTCGCTGAGTAGCAAGTCAACGAAGGCGAACCCCTGGTGACTGTCGCTTCCAGAAAACAATTACGTCAAAAACTGACATAAACAGGTCTCTCCAAATAAATAATTTCTATTTACAAAAAAATACTTTCTATTTACGGAGTTTCCATTGTATTTACTATTTGTATTTACTATCATTTACTATCGGATATAGTAAATTGTAGAATACCCAATCAAATTCACAGAATTGTGATAGACAACGGTAGATTTATACCAGTAGATATTCCTTCAATGTATTCCCCAAGCTCTATCATTTGGACAATGGTACGAAAATTGGATACTGCGCAGGCATCATAAAACAGCCGAAAAAGTTAACTGATCATTTGGCGTAAGAAAAATATTAGCCTCCCCTCCCTCCAAGGCTTGAGCGATGCTAAATTCAAGATGGCCGTCAATTTATCCAAACATTGGTTATTTGTAAATAATGTGGGCCAGTTAGGAAAGTTTCAGACCTGTCAACCTCAAAATTTGAAAACAGGGAGATTTTGCTTTTTAGCCCTCGAAAAACTGGGAGATTTTACCAAAAACAGGGAGAAACAGGAAAGGAAAAATAAAATAGTCATATACAGTCTTAGAAACTCATGATCATCATACCTTCACACACAAATGAAACCAAACTGACACCTTTAAGTTCAGTTGTACATAGATTCAATCGGGAATACGTGTTTTCGGCGTATGACTTATGGACTGATAGACCGTGAATCCCGGAATGTTGGATCAGGAAGTTATCTCAGTAATACTGTCTAACAACTAACTACTAAACATTTTCGTGAAAATAATGTAACGCTTCTTGAAACAGGAAATAATATAAGGTCTAGTTTATATTAGGGAGAAATAAGCAACAAACTGAGAGATTAAAAGAAAATCAAATACAGAAAAAAAACCGGGAGAAAATATTTTTGTACTGGGAGACTGGGAGAAAAGGCTCAAAACCGGGAGTCTCGCGGTGGCACCGGGAGAGTTGACAGGTCTGACTGAGTTTACCTGTGTAACTTACAGCGACACGGACAAATATCCAGATGAATACAATTCGAAGCCTTGTAGGGATGTTGCGCTCTGTTTTGAGTACTGGAAACGACCTTTTTAATGTATTATTATTTTTACATGTGTTGCAGCTATGTGAAGGGTAGAATTACACACGTTCACAATAATTCCGTAAGTACTTGTAATTTTCTTTTGGAATGAAGTTTTTGATTGTTTTGCGATGTTCTAACCCAAGATTGGTTGTAGTAGCTTTTGTCTTTACTCTAAGGACCAAAAAAATAAGGAGCCATTGGTAAGATAATTTCTATTGAGCTCTTGCAGGTGACGTCAAAGTCGCCATGTTGGGTGGCAACTTCAGAGTTCAGACATTAACTTGACGAACTTATGAATGGAGATTTCTTAGTTTATGAACATTTGCCATCCAGGTTGTGAATTCCTGCAAGAGCTCAATAGGGGATAGCAATTTTATGTTTTTAAGATGGGGATTGTGCAAGTTCCTGCACATGTCTTCATTTACTCTAACTTTTTTCTCACCTTTAATATGTTCAACCAGAATTTGGTTTCTGGACTTCCTCATATTTTATTTTCCTTTGGGTAATTGTGCTTAGATTTCTTTTCTGTAGGCTTTACTTGTGCAGGAATTCCTTTTTACATAACCTCCCACCCTATATAACAGTGTTTTCCAGTTTGACTCTAACATATATCACAGCTATTTTCCAACCCTGCATTAGCATTTATATGATTATAAAATGATATACTTATTTTTAGGGCACCCAAAATTATGCATAAGACTCCAAACTTTAAATATTTGGACCCAGAAATGGTCCAAGAAATTTTTCTTGAACAACACTTTCCCAAAAAGTGACTGTTGTTTTGTTGTTCTTGACGTCACTGACGAAGAAAATGCATCTCCACCATAACCAGAAGAAAGTAAACCTTTTTTACTGTCAACTGTAAATCTGCTGTTACTGCAAATACAGTTTCCGTATCACTATAGGTTAAGTTGACTGACACATCTCCATGAAATTAATGTAGATTTGAAAGAACTAACATGCATTTTACCAGTGAAGTGACTATTTTATGTAGGAAATAACATTGTTTGAGAAAACAAAAACTCACAAGCTTGCTACTCATAATACCACAAAATATTCATTATGCCACAAGTGTGTAGAATGAGTGGTATGGTGGATAATTTGCCAGATGCACGTGCAATTCATCATTAATTCTTTAATAACTAGTGTTATTTCCTGTTGAATTGATTTTAGTTTGATTTTACAATACAAAAAGAGCAGTTTTCTTGCAGAAAAATGCAACATATGATATAAAAGAATATAGGGTGCTATGTGGGCAGTTTTAGACCACTTGCAGAAAACCAAAAAGGTTGGGAGACTGCAGGAACTTGGGAGTAGAACTGACGTTTTGTGTGAAGGCCCTTCGCTGGAGTGAAATCCATTTCACTTTGATATTTTACTCCCAAGTACCAGCATTCTGCCAACTGTTATCTGCAATATATGGTTTGTTTGTCTAGATATCACATGACTGATGTGGTATTTTTTTCAAAAATACTACACATATGAGATACGAGACTTGAACATGCATTTAAGGAAATTTAATGTAATAGAACTATGGTAATCAGAAACAAGTAAAATTGCATGAGATGAAATTAAGATGCAGTAACTGCTGTATTCCTGGTCAACTGTTCACAAGCTTATTTTAATGCTTATATCATTACATTACAAGCATACGTTTTAGTAAACTTGTTGGACTGACAAACAAAGAATGTGATTAAGTTCAACATATTCAGTAGAAACCCAAACTGCTGAATTACTGTAGCAAGATTGCAAATTTCTTGAAGAAAATCCTTGTGGTCACGTTCAACCAACCTGTCAAGCGATGAACATTAATGATGTTTTATTAAAACGAAAATTCTTAAGACCCTTGCCGTCCAAAGGACTAGGTTTAGTAAGGATAGTTTCGGTAGACTGTTTGCTTGTAAGGTGGTCCAGAGTGAGGTCCAGGTCCTTCAGTATATTCTCCTCGCTTGGTGTACGGTAAGTCAGTGAAGGATGGCGAGCGACGTCCGTTCTCGATGGGAAAGTCGTCGGCGTACTGGTAGGGACGATGGCTCTGAGGAATAAGAAGTGAATCGACATTTGAACAAACGATCTCAAAATCTGGCCATACGTTTCTCTCACATGGAGACCTCTAGCCCAACTTTCCATACTTCCCGGAACCGGTTTCGCCGCTGGTCCCAGTTTGGTCGTCACTTAAATGTACAATTTCTAAATTGAGAATTAGCTTTCACTTCATATAGACCACATTTCATAATACCGAGTGTAAATGACAGATTTCCTTTTCCGCCGTCATTTTTTTTTTGTAGATACCAGGATTACCGTTTTTACGTTTAAATTTGTTTCATCATGTTTGATTGCCGATTCTCAAACGCATTGACGATACATGAAGAAAACATAGAAATCAGTACCGAGACGGCATCTTAATTATGAATTAATTAGTTATTAATTAATTATTGATTAATTATTAATTATTAATTATTAACTTAATGTGATCTTAATTAGCGTAAAATTTCGATTATTTTAAGACCGATTTTCTTCCTAAGTACGGATTCTTTTGAGAAACCATATCATACACTCAAAAGTCGTCTTTGGTCTGATTTTCAAACATCTCGAAGTCCGTTAAAACGCTCGATTATCCCTTCGTTTTTCATCTCACTTCTCAGTGCTTGGACATCAGATCAAACACTCCTTTTCGCGTATGATGTAATATCTCATACACGAGAAGGAGTGTTTGGAAGTCAAATCAAACACGACGTTCTCGTGTATAATATGGCTTTCGAACGAATCCGTATTTAAGGAGAAAATTGGTTTTAAAGTTGTCGAAATTTTATGCTTATTTAGATCACAAATCCAAACTAACATCTCGGTGGTGATTTCCTGTATGTTTTCTCCGTGGATTATTAATGAGTTTGAGAAATGTCCACCAAATAACCACCAGACATTCCCACTTCAAATGGTTACCGTTCGAAGCTTTTAGTAATAACTGCACATAGAATCACGGTGAAGACCAATACTTCGGCTAATCAATCCGTGTATCGGATCGAAATTTATCGGATCCGTAAAATTGGATTAATTTCGACTGGCCCATACCTACCTATCTCTGTCACAAGTTCTGTATAAACGATCTTTGCTTTTTCGCGAAATCCACGTCTCAACCGCTTTTCAAACTTTCTGAAAATCTGATACTGTCTTAACCTCTATTTTTCTTAACCCCTTCGACTTATCTTTTATCTACACCTTTTCGTTAACCTTTATCCTGAACATCATCCCAATTATAATTCCAGTGGTGTACCAAGGGCGGGTTTGGGGGCTTAAAGCACCCCCGGAGTGAAAGAATTCGTGTGACACACTTTGCCTAATTCCCACTTCCAATTCCTGCATGTTGCCTAGTTCATACTTTCAACTCCTAATTACAAACTGATTGAGAGAGTACATTTTAGAGAAGAAAAGAAATAAAAACCTAATAGGAAAAAAAAAACTTATGTAAAAATACTCAAAACTTTTCCCAAAACAATGCACCCATAGTGACACAAAATTTAGAGTAAAATTGCTCATAGACGAGAAAAAACTACGCATCATTTGCGTAGATTTTGGTTAGATAAAACACACCCGCGTTAGCGCGTTTTGCAGTTTATCGCCGTTCAAATCGCTGTACGAAGGTTTTCTACAGGGTTTTCTGAGTTATTTCACACTTGGTATATCACAAAATACTTATTATCTCGTCCCTAAGCAATTACTTTTATAATGTAAATATAGTTAGGTTTTTATATGTTAATAGAATTTACATATAAAAATGTAACTATATTTTAAGTAAATTAAGTAAAAATTTTAAGTAGTTCACATTGATTTTTATCATGCTTGCATGTTTTTAAGTCAATGTATACACACGGCCCTTTTTTAAGTAAGGTTGATCAGGCTACCGTGTTAAAATATGATTAGATAATAAAAATATGTGTTTAACGGTCATCCCGGGACCGCCGTTGTTACGCTCAACTTCGGGCAAATCACACTGTTTCCCTCTGAACTTTTTAATTATTGTACAATGTTGCGAACAATACTTACGTATCTGAGTCGTTTCCATGTCAATGATTTCGTGATGACCAAGAGACTTAACACGCTGAAGAATGACAAAACGATGGATGATCCAACCGTTGCTCCGTAAAGAGAGCTAAGTTCACTGATTTCATCACATTCAAATGGAAGTGTTTCTTTGGCTGATAAAATTGGGGAATGTATATTATGTTAGTGCTAGCCTCATGATAAATGCGAAGTTGGTTGGGATTTATACAACGTGCTGCCTCAGTCATCTGTGTTGAGAGTTTCGTTGCCCTTATTCATATTTCATTCGGAAAGAAATATATGTTATTTAGCGGATGGAAGGTCCGTATATTAACAAAAAAATCCAAGATCTCAAAAGATAGCCCTAGGCCGCAAGTTGCGTGTCGTTTTTGAGAACGAGGGAAAATATTTTTCGATACGGACCGATCATGTAAAGACGGTAAATAAGACTTTTTTATCTTACGTTGTCTCAAAACATTAGCAGCTGGAAGTCAATTTAAATTCCAAGCTATTTGTTAATGAAGGATTTGTTAATGTTCCGCTCACTCACGATATACATAAATGCGTTAGTATTTCCATGCGTGCAAAAACTGTTAGTCACATTCTTAAGCTTTGATGTGACTGGTCCTAATCAACTAGTCAACCGAAAATACTAGGTTCCAATGATATTCTTATGTTATTTTGTTATTTTATATCAGTTGGTGCAATTGTTTATTTAATGAGTTGGTTACTGAGCATAATCTCTTAAGCCTAGGTGGAATTTTCCGCACGTAATGTCTTCTTGTTTCTCATTGGCTCTCTGGCACTCTTGGGCTCCCAGCAGCCAATGAGAAACGGGGACAAGGCAGTACGCGCGGAAAATTCCGCCTAGTGGAAATCAGGCTTCACATCCTCAGGTAACATCCGTCTCATCGCTGATCAAGCAATAGCAATACTCCCTATTACAAACATTTTGATCCGACACCGGACCCTCTCCCCTGCAATATTTGCATCCTGTGCACTTTACCGGTGTCAGCGGAACTCAAACTTGTCCGGAAATGTTCAAAATGTCAATTTTCATGTGTATTATTGAACTGCCACAAAAACAGTAAGAATCAAATTTTGCCATTTTAGGTTCTTCAACGGTTGTTGACAAACCTGTCTTACACTGAGGATTACGCATTGTACAGTACGTGAAAAAACAGCAAGGTATTGATGATAACCGCGAAAGTCCCGTGAAAGAAACTGATAAAGTTCCGTGAAAGAAACTGATAAAGTTCCGTGAAAGAAACTGATAAAGTTCCGTGAAAGAAACTAATAAAGGTCTGAACATACTTATGGTGCCCTGGTTGCAGTTGCACTTGCTTGAAGACGTTGTGCAGACAACTCCAGTTTGGGATTCCCAGTAAAGTTTCAGTCGATGCATGTTGTTCCAGTAACTCCAGTTGGTGCCGTCCAGACTGATCACGAAAATGGTGAGGAAGACAGAAATGATGCAGAATATGGATGCTGTAATAGTCTGGAAGAAGAAATGACGCAAAGTTATATCGCTGAAGGTAGGTCTTCGTGTAAGTTTGCTTGAATGAAACTGGAACGGGTTCTGGAAATGAGTTCTCTCCTCTCCGGAGAACTGGTTGAACGTCAGGGTCCGGCTCTTGAGTAAAATAAAGTAATGTTCCTTTATTTGTACTGGATAAACCTATCAGCTACACTCCGCTGTTCTCCCTGGAGGTCCAGTAAGGGCCAACTAGGTTGTCGCTGATAGGATTATAAAATGAAAATGCTATTAAAAATCTGTCATTACATTTTGGTCGCAGAAATAAATTTATTTTGGCGACTTTGCAAGGACTAGTTTATGACAAGCCTTGGGCTTTAGAATTCTGGGCAGCGGTTGATCTAATCTTAGAGCTGCCAGATGATGGACACTGAAACAACGCATGTTCCATCAGGTCAAAAAGTCCTTTTTCTATGGTTTTCTCAAGTGAAACGATTGGTAAATGAATTCAATTTCGAGACAAGTTCTTGTCAGTCTCAAATTGAGTGCGTGCCGTTATGAATGACTAATTCGCCGCATGAGAAATCTTTTAATGAAAGTTGGTTGTCATTAACAATCAATTTCAGAATCATCCTCACGGTAATATGAAACGATAAATTCCTAATTAAGCTAAAAGGTGCGAGTTCAATTCCCGCTCGAGTTAACTTTTTCAGTTGACTTCAGCAGTGTAGGTTAATTATGAATTTATCATTAAAATCAAGCTATCTTTGATTTTCAACGTATAAAATAGTTTCACATTTGAGGTATTTGTTTTGAAACTATGCTAGTTCGGTGTTATTTGCATTGACTTAAGTTAAAACCAAAAGGTACCAACGAAAATATCGGTGACTGAAGATTTTGATGCTAAATCTCATGTTCTATTTTCATTTGACGATCGGCGGAAGGAACAAGGCAAGTCACGGACTGTGAACGTACCTTTACACAGCTATCATTTTAGTTTGCGTTTTCTGATATATCGTGTGTTAATAACGTAAGTAAACGATATATTTTAATGGTGGAACATCCTTGCTAAACACCTAATGGGAAAGTTGACTTACCAATCCTCTAGCTCGCTGAAAAGTGCCTGAACATATCACTAACACACCAGTGACTAGGAACTGCAAAAGATTGAAGTAAAACTGTATGAATCGTGTATATGTCAACTGTGGAATACCCCTTTATTTTGATTTATTAACCGAATTATATTTATAGACGATAACCTAGTAATTCCTACGTCTTATTTTGATCAAGTTTAACAGAGAGTAAGTTAAAATGTGCATTTGTATAGACTTTTTAGTATAAATCTACTGGACATTCGAAAAATCTAGTGTTTTGTTTGTGCTTTCTGGTTTTACATGTACGTAGCGTTGGACTTTTTCTTAAATGTAAGTTTTTCCTTTGATATATTTCCGCAATAAATTACCCCTTAGAGCTGCTATCTATCATAACATACGTAGCACTATACTTCTGTAGTTATTGCCAGATTTGCCACTTGCAATGGGAGACTCCTTCTCCTCCTCCTTGATATTATAGATAAGATTTAAATAGCTTCCGTAGGTGTCTCAGGGAGTTTACAGCGGTCGCCAGAAATGTCACGGTGTTCATAGATTATCCGTGCAAAACTTGACAGATTTAAACCCTGGATTTTCGTGTCGTGCTGTTGCCTATAGAAGTTAACTCAATTTGAATATTCCTCTTCTATATAAACATGAAGTGCATATAGCTGTTAGCCCTGACTTCACTCTACAATTTACTGAACGAAGAAATCGTTTTCACAATTAAATATTTTAAATCGGCCGGACATCTGCACACGTGTATAACCGTTAAAAAGTCAAAGCCTTAATCTGTCAATTTGCAGGCGTAATAGGACTCAGGCTCCTTTTGATCTGTAAAAAATTGTTTTGCCTATAATGACCCTTTTTAAAGTTGAGCAATTAACAGCAGGGATTCTTCTATAACACCTCATGGTGAACACCAATTAAAACTTGGGAACTGTTTCTCACTATGAAATCATGAGAATGATTCCAATGCGAAATCCAAATGCATGCAGAGTGCTTTGAAGAAAAATTAAGAGTTTGGGTTTCTTTACAAAACAACTTAGGCTTGGGTTCAAAAGTCCACCTTACTTAAGACTTCATTCACGACTTACCAATTACTTTTTTTTTTGGTCTTGATCACGATTGCAAGTTGTTTTTTGTGAGCTGCATCGCTCATTGCGGAACAAATCCCAGAATGTGTCAAAAGGAACTCGCATGCTTTCTTACACCTAGGTGCTGGCAGTAAAATGGTAGTATATGAGATTAAGCATAAATTCATGAATAATTCTGCTTCCATATGCTGATTTTTGTTTTGTTTTTCTCGGAAGGAGACGTGTACGTTGTAATATAGAATAAAGAAACGAGGTCAAAACTTTTAAATGAAATTAGCGGAGACTTTTGGGGGAGTTTTAGCTTTCGCAGTAGTATTGGAATGTTTGATATGCTATTTTGATCGTGATGCAGTAGTTCTAATGTGAATTGAGATCCCAAAATTTCTTTAAATATTTCAAGAAGACGTAACTTGAGGCTCTATAGACTTATAAAGTAGATATCGTGTAACTAATTGACAATATTCATATGGAGGGTAAACGTTAACAAAGCACGACAAGACCAACGAATTTCAAGTTAACATTCTCACCTCGAGTGAGGTTAAAAACTTATTTTCAGAAAGACTGTAAACGCGCAAGTGACTCAGACAAGTTTACTTTTAACTTTTAACTTTTATTTTTCATCAAAGAAAAAAGTAGCAAAACCACCGAAATTACCGAAAGTTCAGTTAACGATCGGCGATTGTTATCCATAGTTTTATTTACTCTCGACTTACCGCTATCGTGACCATGCTATGGCAATTCTCCGATTGTTTCATGAATCGTGGCACCCCTAAATGAGGTTCCATTAGAGACAAGCGGCAGAAGTCAATACTTACTTTAAACCTTACTTTAGCAGTATCCGGTCTTCTTTCTCGATATGACGCTTGTTATAAGAATCTGGTGGTTGGTTCAAACCGAGTTAAATGGAAATGAAATTTTTGTGATCTTAGCAAGCGTTACCTACCGGTATTCCAGCCCAATATTGACCGTAGGTGAACTGACTTTGGACAACTGCCTCAATGCCGCCATTACCATCAACTTGAAAGTCACTGGCATAATTTATGACGAAGGAACACACAATTAAAACTACCCCGAAGAATACGATTCCACAGCCAAGCAGAACCAACGAAAAAAAGGCTGTTCCAGATCTTCGATACCTTAGTGGTCTTTTAGCTTGACGTGGATCCATGATCATCTGATATAAGAGCAAAGTGATCCGGCGTTGTGTTACCGAGGCCAAGATATATTCCCAGTGAAGTTATAACTGGTAAATGTCCGGTGTGAGTCACTCAATAGAAACTGCCTCCCACCGTTCGCTTGACAGCATGATGTAAATGGCTGCCACGTAGGAGAGAAAAACATCTTTTGCCACGCACCATAGCCTTGACCCTAAATCTTTTCCTTTATGTGATTCAAGGGTTTAAAATAATCAACGAGAAACCACTGGAGATTTGAGAAAGGGTCAGACCTTCTGGTCTTCAAAGATAACGGCCAAAAACCATTGGCACTCTTGTACTTCCAACGACCAGACACTTAAATCTGAAGTTTCCATCCACCGAAGGAGTAAGGAACAGATTTTTAAGCAATCAAACAGGTTACTGGTCCGAATTAAAATGAAAAACTTCGCATCCTAAGTTATTAACTACATGTTTGTGGAAGTTGATTGTCCAGGTTAGTGTAGTCTTGAGAAAGACTGTTGAGAAAAAAGTTTTTTTTTTCTTGACTCTGAGGATGACCGCCGCTAAGGCCATCGAAACGTCAGTCACTTCCATCCACAGTCTTTCTCAAGACTACACTAACCTGGACGATCAGCTTCCACAGGCATGTAACGATTTTTCCAGGTTTAAACCATTTACTTTAATAATACAATAGAAGGGATGTTTTGCTGTGAACAGACCTGTATCATCCCATTTTTTACGCTCCTTAACATAGCTTGTAGGTCTCTAACAGAGAAACGATTTGTTGAAGGTAGCTGGATACTGTTCAGAACTCGCCAGTGTCACGTGTTTTTGACGAGATGTCTACCTAGCGGTATATTTGTAATGTTTACAAGATGAGTGACCGTTTTATATCGGGATATACACGCACAAGGCGAAGCCGACTGTTAAGAACGGACACGATGCAGAACGGACACGATACGGAACGGAAACGAATTTTGTAAACAACTTATAAAACATCCATTGTTAGTACATAATAGATTAATATTTTGTAGAAAGAAAAGTTAAAACTAGCTATTTATGCCTGCAAAAATTCAATTTGAATGTGCGAGAGCGGATGCAAAACTGGTTGGTACAGACACTAGAGTTTGTAAATGTGATACAGAACTGATGTAACTCTTTCCAGGCGGCACCAGACTTTTATTATTTTACTTTAATTAGTTCTGTATTATGGTACAAAGAAAGCGATTAAACCTTCTTCGGCTGTTAACACTTTTAACTAAACACCATTGAAAAAACGCAAGTTTATGTTCTAATTTGCATGACAAGTAGATCGACAGATAAATCGTTTAAAATCGCCGTCCTAGGACTGAATTATAATCGATTATATGAACAAGTATTTATCATGCTTGAAAATTTAACGGTAAACTTACAATTATTGTACAGTAGTAAAACTTTGTAAAAACATTAAAGATAAGAAATAGATAAGAAATCTATTTACAAACTGTTAGGTTATTAAAAAAATTTCTTTAATTATAATTTAATTTGTCCTGCCTGATTAGGAATGAGGGATTTTCATAATGAATTTCTCTTCTTTTAAACCCGAGATGAAGAATAAGTCGAGGAACACTAGATGTCGTATCTCTTCATAGTGACGCGAAAAAGGTTTTCATCAGCATGAAAATTTCGTAGTTTGATAAGAGTGACGGCGGTGGACAACAGTGGACGACAGCGGAGTAACTAGAACATTTCTTGGAGGGACGTTGATAGGACATTTGTGAATATTTGGGACTTTAGGACTGATTTTGAGAAGTGCGTCACGAACGCTTAAACTAACAGCTCAATTACGAACCGGAGGAATTTACTGGGATTTCAAAGTGCACGTGTGCTTTGAAAAGGCGAGCCTTTTTAATTCACCAGGCCTTTGAAACCCCGTGAAAATCTGTTGTGAACTATTTTCACTGACTTCTCAAACAAAGGAATTTGGATATTTCCAAACTATTCGTTCTTTGGAAATATTTCGTAGTCCAAGGACCTTGAAATATTTCAAAACTCGTAGTTTGGAACTTCTTCCAGTTTCAAAACACTAATTAAACATTAATTTCTTTTGTATTTTGTTTGAGGATATGGGCCATCATGTCCACGTGCAATTGTGGAAATGTCTAATTTGGTAGTACTTTAAAGTTTCATTATTCGACCAGTTGGTTGGCCCTAGGGCTGGCTTAGTGATTTTTTAGGGTAGCAGAGCTTCCCAAAGCCACCCCGGCAGTTAAGCCTCATTAGACAAAACTGGCGTAACAACGTAAGACAGACGATCGAAACATGCTGCATCCAGTAATGTTGAGAAGTTTGTGAGATAGTTTGACCTGGTCTTTAGGCAAGCTAAAGCATAATAGTACATGGACACAGTTCATCCTGAACCGTTGAGTCAATTGTTTATTAACGATTCTATCAAAATACATCAAAATGGTTAATATTGATTAAGTGTTAAACTGTTGATGAATCAACGGCATGAAGCATGACCGGTGTGCGGTGAAAGAGCTATCTGACATTACTTTAAGGACTGCAAAAGGGTAAACCAAAGTTTAAACCATCATCTTCCAAATTTTTAATTTTGTAATAGGAATCGCCATTAAGCCACTACGTTGTTTAACAGAACGCGGCCTAGTAAGGATAGTTTCGGTAAATTGTTTGTTTGTATGGCGGCCCTGTCGTTGGTCCAAGTCCCTCCACGTACTCGCCACGCTTAGCATACGGTAGTTCGATGAACGATGGCGTACGACGTCCGTTGTCCATGTGGAAATCGTCTCCATAGTAAGCACGACGACTCTGAGGAAGAAATGAACATAAATGGACATTTACAAGAACTGTCTCGGTCCTTCTCTAGCCTCGCTTTTATTTTGCTACTGCATGGTCTAGCTTTTCCCTGGAATTAGCAGTTCTGTTTTCTGACCTCTTATCTGGTGTTTTTTACTCGTTTTTTTTTATAATTTCGAAGCGAAAAAAAAAGAGAATCCTGTGTAATATGTCGTACGATTTCCAACATCCATTCATTATATTCTAAATTTAACGACAAGAACTGGTGAACGGCAAGCGCCGACCAAAAACTTCAAAGTTTATCCCAAGGTCCATTGAATTTCCCTTTGCTTATCCTCACGCAATCGACTGCCCTATTCCCTATACTTTTAAAAATGGGTTTTTGAGTAAATTTTTGATTTAAACCTAATCGTTTTCAAGTGCAAGTCTGTAGAATGAAGACGATTTAGTTTAAATGGAAAATTTACTCAAAGAAACTATGATTGTTATTTATCTAAAAATGTTTTTTTTGATCTGATTCTGCACAGTATATCCCAAAAAGGGCTACCCTATTAATGCTTAATTATTATTTATTAGAATTCCCTGTTGTGCAACAAGCAATTTCTAAAGAATAACCATAATTTTTAATACGGTATCTGTTTTTTTGGGACACACTGTATATTTGAACATAATCAAAATTACAAAGTACGACACGTCTAATGAACCATATTAACTATGCCAAGTTCCCAGTGCAATGTGGGTAGTTCCAGTCTCCACAGGGGGCAAATTTATGTTACGCGGCCAAAATTAGAATTTTAAATTAAGCGCAAAACTGGCCATTTGCCCCCCATGGAAAGTCCTGAACTACCCATGATGTACAGCGAACTCAGCATTGTGAATGTCTATTAAATTCCAGTACGTAGGTATGATGAACTAGATGATTGGAATCACAAAGAGGTGACTTATTTTTCTGGGGTGTTCGTGGTCCAGTGGTAGTGTGCACTTGTCTCTCGCTACTGTGACTAGGGTTCGATAGGGGCTTCGTGCAGTTTTCTGATAAAGTTCACTTGTTCACATGTTTGAAGAGTTGTCCAGTTTGACTCTACCAAACACCGCAGCTTTAGTCCGGGTAGTCTAATTCCCTCCTGTAGAAACACGGGGGGTGGCCATTACTGGACCTTTATAAAGAATATTTACTTACTTTATTGACTTAACTCCTTCCTATACTTAATGCTTAATAGAAAGTTTATTCACGTGGGAGCATGGTAAATATCAGACGACTAGAGGACGTTCGTCAGGCTCGTTCTTTCAGAAAAACGATTTCTGAGCCCTAGACAGGAATCGAACCCGCAACCTTCTGATGACCGATGAGACGCTCTAACCATTGAGCTACCACAACTCAGATGGTGAGCTAGGGTGCAGGTTCATCATATGTACTGCCTAAGCAGAAGTTTCGATATGATAATAATGATAATATTTCCATCATTAATATCATATCGTGACTTCTGCTTAGGCAGTACATATGACGAACCTGCACCCTAGCTCACCATCTGAGTGATGGTAGCTCAATGGTTAGAGCGTCTCGCCGGTCATCAGTAGGTTGTGGGTTCGATTCCCGTCTAGGGCTCAGAAATCGTTTTTCTGAGAGAACGAGCTTGACGAACGTCCTCTTGTCGTCTTAACTCCTTCCTGTCCGTATAGGTCCTCAGTGACCTATGGAGACTTTGGTATTTCACTCTGGCTAACGCCAGACGATTTTACTCATCAAGGGGAAAGTCCTCGGACAAGAAAAAGTTAAGCCCTGGTCAAACGGCGCATGATAGTCCAGAACCCAGACTATCATCAACTATCATCCGTGAGGGGTCAAACGGGAAAAACTATCATTGACTATCATGGAAAATTTGAACAAGTTCAAAGAGGATGATAGTCCATGGTAGTCAATAATAGTCGATGATAGTTGATGATAGTCGATGATTGTTTAGATAGTTGGCCAAACGGGAGCAAGAGTTTCAACTATCATCAACTATTATCGACTATCGTGCGCTGTTTGACCTAAGCTTTACTTAATTCCCTAGTTTTGGACACCAGCATAGCCCACTAGATGAGTCACGCCTTTTTAGTTCTTTGTAGTTATTCTTAAGTTAGTCAAACTAATCATATAGTTTATCACAAAAACGTACTAATAGCTGAGTCATACCTTTGTAATTTTAATAATGTGATCACATAAATATCAGTTGTAAATAAGTTAACCTGGTCGGGCAACTGGTATTAACGATAGCATTTGTTTTTGCCGAAACATGTATACAATTATGTTATATTTCGAAGGTGTTTATTGTAGACCTGAAATATATGTCAAATTTTGACCTGTACATTTCTATACACCATTAAAATACTCGTTACAGTTCACTGGGAAAACCCAAAAGAAATGGCTACCTAAATGATATGCTTTAAATCGGATGCAGCAACGTCCTGATGTACATGAAGTTTATCTTCGATCTTTTCAGATAAAATAGACATATCAGCGAAATCGCTAGTAAACATGATTATACAGAGTATTTTAAGAAAGGTACAATGTTCTGGTCCGAACTGTATGGAATTTACTACGGTTCGCGTTGTAATCCTCATACAGTTCAACCACTCATATTGTATCCATTACTTGTTACTAGAATTTCCAGTAATCACTATTAACAATTTCTTTTGTTTAAATCCGTCATGGATATGTATTTAACTCTTAGGCAAAAACAAACGCAGCTTTGTTAACGTCAACGACGGCAGAAGGACAGATTAGTGTTGTGTACTTACGAATCGCATTCGCTTCCATGATAATGTCTTGGCGACGATGAGAACACTGAACGTGGAGAATAAGGCTACTGTGATTGATGAACCGACCACTGCTCCGTAGAGAGCGCTGAGTTCGCTGATTTCGTCACATTCATATTGAGCGATAGTAGTAGGTGCTAAAATATAGTTGATCATTGACTTGTGAAAGAATGTTAAATTCAAGTTTGCTTGCCTGTTAAGAATGGTAGTAATGTTATTTAAGTACGACGAGAGCAGTTTGATACTGAGCGGGAAAAAACCATTAACCATGAAACTAAGTTTTCGAGAGGGTTCTTCTTTTTCTTCTAAATCCTGTACCACCCTTGCCTAGACCTTGCCTAGATCGTAGAAATGCTATCGACCACTATAAAAGGCGCTTTCACACAACAACCTGAAGTTTGCCAACACGGGTCGCAAAACCAATGTCTGAGTGTGAAAATGTCATAACAACAGTTTGCGAACTTGTTGGCAAACTGATGGCGAGATTCAGAAACCAGTCTCTATTCTCGCAAATTATTCTCGCAAACTTTTTCAACAACTTCGCCTCTATAAACCAATCAAACCTCACCTACGCTTCACGTGATTTATTCGTCAACTACACGAAAGGGCGTCGCCTTAAGACCAACGTTCCATAGTTTGTCGTAAAAAACGCGCAGTAATCCTCATGTGTGGGACATTTCTTTGCTAGAATAGGACAAGTATGTCGTACTCTAGGTTATAGAAAGAAGTGCTTGAAAACTGTAGTAGTTAAAGCCACATCTTTGAGTCGGCAGAAGCATAAATTTGCAATCTTTTTGGGATTTGCCAACACATGCTTGTTATAGAAGTTGCAAGTTGAGGAAGACTATCACTGGTGGCTAACGCTTTGACGGCCTCAGCGGCGGTCATCCTCAGAGTCAAGTGGGTGCGATGATACAACGAACTATCGATATAAATCGATGGTAAGATCACGATAGTCAATGCGCTGATAGTAAATAAAACTATCGCTAGCTATCGCAATAGTTTTATGAACTATCAATAGCTACGACAGTTCCTGTAATTTTTTCGTTGATGAAAAACAACAGTTAAATTAAACTTGTTTTGAGTTACTGAGTTGTCCACTGTCTGTTCATAGCCTTCGTCTCGCTGCTGTCCTTCCCAGGTATTTCCTTCCACATAATATTTTCATCTTTCATGTTTTCAACTTAATTCATACTCTTTAATTGGCATTATTCGAAGTTTTGGGGCTTGAATTCCCTTGAAAACTGACGCAGCACTTTCACAATAGTTTCAACACTATCATAATAGCATCGGAAAAGAAAATCACTGTTGCAATTCTATTGCAATAGTTAAAATTCTTACAATAGTTACTGTTATTATAGTTCAAAATAAATTTTGAAACGCAGACGCGAAAGCTGTAAACACCTACTTGTAACGCCGGTCTTTGTACATTGACAGCCTTCGTTGGTAGTTTGACATGTGTAACCAGATTTGGAATCCCAGTAGAGTTTAAGTCTGTGGAAGTTGTTCCACTTATACCAGTTTCCACTGTCCAGACTCAGCACAAAAAGACATAGGAACACAGCCCCAATACAAAATACGGCTGTAGTAACAGTCTATGCAAGAAAAAGGATTGACGAGTGAGGTATGGTTAAATACAGTGCATAGTAAAAGAAGCAGTACTTAAACGTGATTTATGACCAAAAATGCGGATGACTTGTAATCAGGTTTGTTTTTTGTTGTTGTTTATTTTCGTAAAAAAACAACTTGTAACTCTGTCCAGTTACAAGATTGTGACGTAAACCTGTAGTAAAAATGTGTGCAAGGTGTCCCAAAAAATGTCACCACCCAATCTGAAATTTAGTCACTTATATAGATGTACAAGATGCCGTAGAATTTTCACGCGATATAAAACAAGAACTGGACTTTAATATCCATACAACCACGCCATTATCCACTGTCTTTTAAAAATAGAGGTGGGCATTTGGGGTGGAGAGGCACCCAGTAGTATTATGGATGACATTTATTTTGCACCCTTATTAGATTAAAGATTACCTCCAAAGGTGCGTTCATCTCAGCCAACTCTGAGTGGATTTGGACTGAAATTACCTGAACTAGTTGTGTTCACATTACCGGTTTGGACTGGGTTTGGACTGGGTTTGGACTTCCGGTAAAAGTGCTATGTCGAGAGAGAGCAAGAAAGATGTTTTGTTTATTTAAACCAAACTAGTCCTTTCATGTCTATAAATCCAATCCGACCTCGGTCACAGTTGATCGAGGCCAACTTCAGTCCCTTCCAGACCGCCTCAAATGGATGAATTCAAGTGTAGTTCAAATCCACTCCGAATCTTGTCCGATTGCGTTCACACTTGGGAAATCTCAGTCTAAATTCAGTCCGAGTCCATTAGTGTGAACGCACCCTAAGAGCTAAAACAGTAAAGAATATGGATACAGTTTTACTTTGTACTGTGTTCTGCTTTCTATTCCTATTTTTTCAGACTATCGCAGTGATATTGGTCGACTGTAACATTAATCAGTTACGTTTTTTTTACTTTGTAACTTTAACAGATTATTTTCTGAAAATTTATCTGTATTTTGAGATTGCAGTTTCATACTGTTAAAGTCTTAGGGAACCTTGCTGATCAAACTGCGGAACCCCATGGACTCAGAAAATCTGCAGACGGGACTCGAACCCGCCACCCCCACAGTGTTCCACAGTTTGATTAGCAAGATTTCTTAAGACTTTAAGTAATATTTAAAAAACGAGTAGGAGTGTTTTATCGGAACTACGAGTTTTTTGAATGGCTTCAAAAACGAACCCTCAACACGCCAATCTACGTTTGAAAACCTTAAGTTTGAAAACTGATGTTTTCTAAGCCGAGGAAATTCGACCAGAAAAACGACCGTATCTTTATCACATATAAAGACACAACACGGTTATGGTTTATCGTGAATTATTAATGAATTTTTGAATGTATCTGTAGCCACTTGTGAGGTAGATGTGGAACTGCAATATCTTTATAGCAGACGTAGAAAGGCAAATTCCAAGTAGAATCTCTCGATCTTGATTTTACAGTGACAGATAAACACAAACAACATGTCTTGAAAAACATTCTTACCAATCCTCTTGATCGCTGAAAAATACCTGAGCACAACACCAAGACTCCAGTAACAAAGAACTGTGAAAACAACAAGAACATGTTACGCTTGTAAAGCAGATTGAGGCTGCAGCGGTTTGCCACAAGACTTTAAACAGATTGTATAATTAATCGTTATTTTATCTCTGAGTCTATATTTAATAGGTGAAAGTAAATATTCCAATGTGAGAATGATAAAGGTAAAGATGTCATTATTTAAACTGGACCTAACCCTTTAATCGGCAATTGTACGTATGACCTCACTCGGCCAGGAATCGAATTCTAATCACAAAGGTCAGAGAAAACGTGGACTACCACTGTACCACACGAACAGACTTTAAAATCCAACTAGGACAGTTCGTTAAAAAGGCAACTCTAGTTCCTCCAGCTCTGTTCATTCTCCACTCCAAAGCGGAACAGACAGAACATTCTTTCGTCCACACTTCACCTGGGGAAGGTCTGAGCAAGGGGTAATTGCCGCTTGTTTTTTTGCCTTGGCTTTCTGAGTGTTATGTACTATTGTTATATGCATTAAGAAACCGAAGAATGACAGACCATCGAAAGGCTTGTTCTTCAAGCTTTGTGAAAACTCTGAAAAGTTGTGAGCTCCCCAACGGGAGTTGTGAACTTGAAGAACGAGCCTTTCGTTGTTTATATCCAAGCTTGCAAAACACCTACACTCTACGCTCTGTAGATTGAGTT
>JBAHVQ010165864.1:0-20185 GCA_036872915.1 Nanipora kamurai | reverse complement strand
GATCTTAAGACAGAGGATTCATGGAAATGGCTCACAAGGGGAGATCTCAAAAGAGAAACCGAAAGCCTTTTAATTGCGGCTCAAATCAAATTGTGAATACGAGCTAAGTCAATTAAGAAGACCATATATCAGCAAGAACTCTCTGACTCTCTCTAGGCTCTATGGACAAGGAGTTGAGAACGTCACTCACATAGTAAGTTCCTGTAAAATGCTCGCGCAAAAAGACTACAACAGACGACACGATAAGATGTGCTTAAACCTTCATTGGAGTCTATGTCAGAAGTATGGGTTCCAAGTTGACACTCGGTGACATCTTCATGATCCAGAAAAGGTACTGGAGAATGAGCGTGCAAAAATCTTCTGAGACTTTACTATACAGACTGACAGGAAAATCGAACATAACAGGCCAGATATTACTGTAGTAGAAAAGGAAGCAGATCGATGCTTCCTTATTGATGTGGCAGTGCCCGGACATGGTAGCGTAACCCAGAAGGAATTTGAGAAGATTAACAAATATGCTGACCTCAAAGTGGATATTGAAAGGATGTGGAACAGAAAAACTGCAGTGATTCCGGTTGTAATAGGAGTATTAAGGTCAGTTCCTCACAAACTCTCATATTTCTTGGATCAATTGAAGATCAAGTATAGCGTTGGAGTCTTACAGAAGTCAGCATTGCTTGGAAGCGCGAACATCCTGCGGAAGGTTGTACCATAATAATAACAACAATAATAATTATTATTGATATTAATAATAATAATAATAATAATAATGATAATGATAATAATTATTAGTTAGTTAAAATAATCCCATTAGTAATTGGAGCTTTAGGAACAGTCCCAAGAGATTTGGAAGATAGGATAAAGGAGATGGGAATTTCAATCAAAACTGCACAAATTCAGATGTCGGTGCTACTTGGAGTAGCCAGAACTTTAAGGAAGGTGCTTGAAATCTGAGGTTGCTTGGTGCAACTTGATGTTCAAGTTAATATTCAATATATTTTGCATATTGTGTGATGTCTCATCATCATCATCATAATAATAATAATAATAATAATAATAATGATAAGAATAATAATAATTTATTCATACTTTTTTATGTATGTACTTATATACAAAGAAGGAAATCATTGATTAATAGAAAGCACAGTTTTAAAAGTTTGTTTTTTGACAAAGGTCAAGCTAAATATTTTGAGTGAGCGATGTCATAATTTTTCGTCGATGGAGCGAAGGTACACCATCAGCCGCTGAGGGTGAGAGCTTTTGCAGGGTCAGCATACTATTTAGGGAAATTGTAAAATTCCTTGGGAATTCTGTGCAGGAATCTATTACTTATTTAATTAATAGCTCAAACAGACCGTTATACCTGCCGAATGGAAATCAGCCCTCGTAACTCCAATTTTTAAATCAGGTAATAAAAATATTAAAATAAATTATCGACCTATTTCTGTTGTTCCCATACTGTTCAAAGTATTGGAGAAATTTGTATGCCAGCGGTTGTTATTATTTGAATGAAAACTCTTTGTTATATAACTTTCAATTAAGCTATCTCAAGGAATACTCAACGGTCACCACCTTGACTTATATAACAAATGATATGCTTAATTCAATGGATAATAAAGAAATAACATTACTTACTTTCTCAGATCTTAGTACGGCTTTTGATAGAATTGATTACAGATTGCTTTTGGATAAACTATATAACTATGGAATTATTGAACGAATTGAACTGGCTTCGAATGTTCGATCGTTGTTACATGCAGCGCTGTTCCTTACTTTTTAAGTGTTTAAATGGTAACGGTCCAGCATATCTTTCTGATATGTTAACACCCCCGACAACAACACACAATTACAGAAAAAGATGTTCTGTGAATGGAAATTTGGCCATACCTAAACCTTGCACGAACAATCTAAAAAGAGCTTTTGAGTACTGGGGACCACATCATGGAACAATTTGCCTTTATATATTAGAGAACAAACAAACTTATCTAGTTTTAAAAAAGCAGTCGACGCCACATTTTATTGTTAATCTATATAGTTATTCATTTATATATATAAAGTTTAATCTTTAATTTTGGTACTTTTATACTCAATAGAGTAAAAAAATGAAAAACCATCATGTGAATATTTTTCCCTCTTTAATAAATTACTCTTTCGTTCATTCATTCAAAATTCTTGAGTCTTTGACACGGCATTTCGCCAATCTTGGGAGCATATTTGAGCACAACGCAATGGTTAGACTATTGTTTATTTTACATCTACCTGTCTTCGGTTCCTTTTTATTCGTTTTATAATTATGAAAAGGGTTTCTGAGATGAGGTGGATAGGGGCGTAAGTTTCTAACCTCCTAGCCCCCCCGTATCTGTAAAATTCTGATAAAAAAATTCATATTCAACTTTTGTGTCAGCATCTTCTGAAACCAAAGTCAGTGGGCTTTTGAATTATTTGATTTAGAGATATAACTTTTGTAGGTGATCGATACTTTTGAACTTGAGCTAAGGCAGATACATGTAACGAACCTGCACCTTAGCTCACCATCTGAGTCTTCGTAGGTCAATGGTTAGGGCGTCTCTACGGTCATCAGAAGGTTGCGGATTCGACTTTTGGAGTTGTTAAAATTTGTTTTTCAGATTTTGCTGATGTTATCAACATCGAAGTAAATTAAAACAACAAGCAAGCTTATAGTGTACATCAGCTAAAAAAAAATTCTATAATATAAAATTATGTTTGTAAACCATGTAATGTTGGCCTGTTTTCTACTGCTTTGTTTTACATATCCATATTATAAACTGTACAGAACTTTTTTCAGTAGACTTGCTCCGAGTTTAAATATATGTCTTGAAGTTCCTTTTTAATTTTCATCTTCCCCGCAATATTGCAGATCCCAAAACTTCGTTTTCTGGACAAGCCCTTCGTATCATTCTCAGTCGAATTGGATCCGGGAAAGACCTTAAAGCCAGGAAAAAATTTTGCCGTTACGCCAGTTGCTTTGACGTACAAAGACAATACAAAGAATGAAACTTTTTTGGAACCTTTGGTGCCAGTGTCAGTTGATTTCTTCGTTCAAAGTAAGATGTTGTTACTGCTTGGTTAAACATCGTAGCTACATAGCTACATCGTAACACTCACACCACATCAAAGACACTTACCGTGATTACCATCTTGCTAATGAGAGATATAATGTCATCGATCTTGTTAGCTAACTTAAAATAATCACGGACGGGTAAGGAGATGTAAAAAGTTAAAAGGTTGGTAGAGTGTCGTACAATCTTCGATGAATAATGCCGCGCAGGTTCTTTAATTCGGTGGATTCGAGACTCTGGTGTCAGTATCTTTTACAATGCTTTATTTCCTGTTCACTCTCTCCATCTCTACAGTGTTCTCTTCTCACTCACAATGATTCTACAACCCTCATCCGTCGTGTTTAGAAGCCAATTGCCAAGCTTTCGACTTTAGTGTCAAGGTCCAGGTTGGCTTACAATGTTTCTTTGTGGTATAGGCATTACAACTGATCGACTGTTCGTGTGACAAGAGCTTTGTTCTACCATTATTAATTTTATGAAGTCAATTATGTACTTATGCTTTATATTACTTACTATATTACCCGTACGATTGTTAACCTGATGTATTATGGTATCATATAGAAATGAGAACTATTCTACCATGTACTGCCGAATTATTGTTAAAAAATTCTAACGTTTCGAGCTGAGGCTCTTCATCCGAGTAAAGAAACCCGTTCTGAAAAAGGAATGGCAACTAAACTGGTTTACCAACCTTCTAACTTTCTACGCTGTCTTATACTGCCTGCACAGCATCCTATTTTTGTATCGTTGTCCTTTTTTAAAAAGCAAGTGTAAATTTGTGCTTTTCTCTGCTTTCCCATTTTCAAGCGAAATAAGGGACCATCAGCGAAATAATTGACTAAGCTTTTACAAAAACGTAAAATTCAATTCCAGCTAAAAACATCACTTTTCGTACTGCCAAGTTTCGGCCGTTACCTAACCTTTTGGTTTTATAAATTCCCATTCGGCCGTTTGACCTGAATCAAGAAAATTCCTGGTTGATTCTGATATCGATCTCAGCCCAACCTAATTTATCCATTAAAAAGGCGGATTTACTCCTCCTGTTGCTTAACTCCAATACGTCTTTCTTTCCTATTTGCATCAGCATGAACATAGTACGAATTTTTACCTCGCTTTGTTTACCAGGAGTTGGTTGTTCAAAGGTTTAACAGCTTATCCAGCGAACAAGCGGTATCGAATGTCCACGGCTATCTAAGCATTGAACAACCGAACTTAAATTTTATCTTTTAATGACCCGCAACCTTTTAATAACCAGTGAGAGGCTCAAACTATTGAGCTACCAAGTCTCAGATTGTAAGCTATGGTGCAGGTTGGTTATGAATGAATTAATGCATGTGGGAGCTTGGTGTTAATGTAGACGAAAAGCGAAGCTGGAAATCACAGAAAAACGATTTTTGGGCACCAGATCACATCCCTATCTTCATATCGTTTTTCAGAAATCTGAGATTTTGAGCTCGACGAAAATTCGCATGTCCTCTGCATTAACACCAAACTCCTAGATGAACGAAATTTATGTTTGACATTACGTATGATTTAAAATTGTATAACGGACCCTTCTGTTGCAGTCGAAATCCGACCGACATGCACATAAAAACTCCCTCTGGCTCTGCCAATCAATCTTTATTACAATTTCCAAAAGTCAAATAATGTTAAGAAAGCGCGCGAGCGAGCAAGGTATCTTTGAGAAACATGCGCAAATTACTGAATACGATTTGTCTTTATGCTACAATAAACGGTAACAAAGCTTCCACTTACCAGCTGTATGGATCTATCTTTTTTACATCGAACACCACAACACATTTGTCTCTAATCGCTCAGTACCACCACAATGTCAGTTTAGGCTGAGTTTTAAAGGCGCAGTCATTCACCAATGCCCTATCCTCTCAATAGAATTACAATATTACCTTATTAACAGTTATCAATTTGACTAAAATAACTAAACAATATGAACCATTATATGTTCCGTCGGCAACTACAAATTGTGTTGCTGGACTTTACTGATCCCACTCAGGTATAGGATAGGTAACAAGGCTTGCGTGAGCTTTCAAGCGATGTGAGATTAGTCAGGGATTTATTAGAGGAAATACATGACCATTTTTTGAAAAGTGCAGCACACGAAGTACATAAATTTATTGCCTTGCTTCACGTTCTTGCTCTTTCAGCAATCTCTACCGACATAACAGCTATTCCCCAGTGCTGAACCTGCTAAAATTTGTTTCCAACAACCGGACACATGAAAATGGGTGCAACTAAGGCTTGATTCCTCCTCGTGCTTGACGAACATTGTAATATCAAGGGGAAAACTCGTGAAGCTAACTTTTTAAACATGCAAGAGTCAGATTCGGCCAATTCTACTTGGTCAAGAATATCAAACATTTTGTTCGAAGTGTGACAAAGTTTTATTTGAATCTTTGTGCAGCCTTTTTTTCCGTGCAACAAAAAAATTTCCCGAACAAGAAAAATACACTGTTTATTGAATCTATTGATGGACAATCGTTAGTTAGTTGATCAATACATTTATCGCACGGGTGGGTAGAAATAGTTGTCTTGAAAGATTCTCAAAATGGGAAGGTAGCTGTTCTGACCAAAAACTGTTTGGGTTTCTGACTGAGTTGGGATATTGTTGGAAGGTCTGTACCTTGAAATGAAAGCTCAAGACTTGGTGGGCTTCTCAATCCCAATTTGTCGTGCTGTCCAGTAAACGCTTCGTAGCGATATGGTGGACAAACAGTGAAAAGCTGTACCAGACGTTAAACGCAACTGCTGCTTCTGCATCCAAAAAGGTTCCGTAAAATGATACAACAAAAATGGAAAAGCTAACAAGACAAAGGGAAAGTGCTACCCATGCTCCTGTTACGTTTGCGGTACCCACTGCGCTTGCATCATGACATGATGTGTGAAGTCTGTCCAAGACTGTAGAGGTGGAGAAATCCTTACGCCCAGTTTCTTTATGATTCAGGCTTTTAATTGAACTCGTCAACCAAATACATCCCACTGGTCTTCCTCTGCCAAATGAAATTGTACGACTACCGCTGGACTAAAATACTAAAGACCTGTACACACTGGATTCTTAACGCGTCGCCGTAACCGTACGCCAATACGCTTGATTAGCTGTATAATATTTTAATGATGTCGTTCACATTGGACGCGTCGCGCGAACGCTGCAACGTTGACGCGTTTAGTTTGAACGATGTCATTAAAATCATGTGGCACTGATTTCCACGAGTCACGGCGTACTGTTACGACGTCGCATTACGCGTTCAGTGTGTACAAGCCTTAAGAGCCACTTGGCATTTGGCAACGGTTTGAGTGAAAGGGTTAATATGAGTTTTGACGTAAATTATGAAACTATTTCTTTTACAGTTTTTTATTTTCACTTGGCAAATACATACAGATATGTTATTTAGAGAAAACAGGAGGTCCACATCTGGATCAAATGTTACCTGACGTACTGACGTCCGTGCAGTTATGACGAGAGCAACATTTTCGCTATGCAGACCAACTTCGGTTGGTAAATAATCTATTTTTTGTTTCCCAAGAGCCTCATTCGGTTAAATTAAACGTTCTTCCAGTGTATTTAGTCTGCAGGGTTCGAGCTGTACCCTTCTGATATGGACCTCTCGTTACAGCCATTCAGAAAGCTTGCTTTGCTTGGATTCCAGACTGCCAAAACATGAAACAACATTCATTCGCTTATACTTTTAACCTTGAATTCAATGAGCAATTGCTAACTATCTCTTGTCACTGCAGGTCCGGCCCCTCAAGTAACAAGTGCTGTAGAAGGTATGTATTTACTCATACTGCACAACTATTTTTCATTTCTTCTGCACCATTCCACTAAACAGTCTTTTCAATTGTAGAGTACTATAATCGAGGTTTTCTGGTAGACAACCGTAGCTCGGCAATTTATGCCTGTCAAGTTTCCTCAAAAAGGTGGGTATAAGAAATTTATCGCACTAAAACCATAATTGATTATTACTGTAGTAATTTTATTGAAACTGACGAAAAAGATCAGTTTATGTTATAACTAATCACTATAAATATCTTCTTAAATGATATTCGGTACCAACTGAACTCTAGGCTTTCGATATCATTATATAACACACTAATTCATATTTAAGATTGCGGTATCTGCGTCCTGAACATGTAAAGCGACATTGTCATACGGTTTTTCATGTTTTTATTTTTCGTTAAGGAATAAACCCAGCTGTTTCTGGACGAATGACAAGGGTGCAATATGGAGAGGTATGAAAACGAAGTCATTTTTGGATAACATTTACACTGTCATAGTCCTTGCGTGCAGTATCAAAATGATAATTCGGTGTAAGATAATAAGGAGTAATAAAGATAACAATAACCATATATCCTATTTGGCGGATAAAATTTATCCTATTTGTCCACGTTTAGTTGCTGAAAACAAGCATTACGTCGTACACCTGCGATGTTTGCCCGAATAATTATTCATTTACAGCATATATATCTATTAGATAATTTATCTAAGGTTTTAACTCCGGTCCCGGTTATATTCAGAGACAATGAGTTACTTACTCATTTTTAGCTTGCATTCAGCGTTTGCAGGTTGAGACAGACATTGTCAAGAGCTATTTAAATGTGAAAGAAATTTTGTTTCGTTTTTCTAGTTACTTTTTTTTTTTACAGCTATCGATATTCTTGTGATTAATATCATTGGGATCGACAGTGTCAACGATATGGTGTATGGCATTGGGAATAACAAGCTTGCATACATGAAGTATGTCCCAGACAAACGAAAATGGTTTTCTATATCACGTGATCATTGGCAACGAGTCAAATCCACATTGTCTGAGAAAATCCCCGTTGTTATCGACAATGTATACAGCAACGAAGGGGATATAGAAGGCAGCAAAGAACATCTTGTTGGAAATGGAGAAAAGTGGGGTGGTAAGTTGGTAATTTAACTTAACGATATGACTAAGCTCCTAGACTGATAATCACCAAACTTGCCAGGTAAGAACTTGTAGTTGTTAGTCTTGACGTTGTGCATGACCTATAAGTTGAAAATGAAGTTTTAACATTAGGAGTTGTGAATCAGTAGGATCGAAGGTATGTTTCTTCGAAAAATTCTTAACGTGCTAGCGTTTAAACATGGAACCGTTTTCATTGTAACTAATTTAAGATTATTCAAATTATTATTCTGCAATTTTATTGAAATACGTTGAATAAGAAAAGTCCACAGAAAAACACGTCGCTTCTGTTTCATCTTAACAGTCATTAATTGTATAGGCAGATGTTGTGCGGCATGTGGTAGCTTGGTGTGTGTAGATTGAAATTGCACGTGCTCCTCCAGTTTATGAACGTACTCAGAAAAGTTTTCTGAGCCCCTGACGGGAATCGAACCCATAACCTTCTAATCGCCGGTGAGATGCTCGAACCATTGAGCTAAATGTACTCAGATGGTAGAGCGAAAGTTACTATTAATACTGGTTCATGTTTGATATGTGTACTGCAAACTGCAGTCTCGCATAGAAAACTTTTCTGAGTTTATAAGCTTGAGGAGCATGCGCAATTTCAATCTACGTCTACCAACCTACTACATGCCGCAAAACATCTCCTGTTTAGTTAATTCAATGCGAACCACGCGACTTGTCAAGACTGTAGTTAGCAGTACACATGTCAAACATGAACCAGTATGAATAGTAACCGTCGCTTTACCATCTGAGTAACAAGTGAAAATAGTAATCTTCCATCTTAGTCCATGTTAAAGGTTTGATCCCCGTCAGGGCTCTGCAGAACACTGTTTTAAGTTAATAAGCTTGAGGAGGCATACGAAATTTTAATGTTAAAAGCGTGGTCACACTGTACAACGACAACGATATGATAACGATACGATGTTTTGCGCGCGGTCACATTGGGACGATAAAATTGATTTGATGGCCCAAATAGTGGGCAAAACAATCCTCCAGACCACTGTCGTTTTAGCAGCTTTTTTTGAAATCTCGACTAACAGGAAGAAGTTCAAATCTGAAGAAGATGTGCCTTTTTTATCTTTATTATCAAATTTAATAATTCATGAGGAAAACTCAAAAGAAAGGAATGTTTATTAATGGCTGTAAATCGGATACAGCATCGTCCTGACTTATAAACAAATAGTTTGAAAACATAGCTATTTCGTATCTAAGCTGTGTTCGATTTACTAAGGCTCGCTTGACGGATTTGGGTTCATAATATACATCAGCGGTGTCTTCGGTTTGGGGAGTTTCACTCAGTCGTTGGAAATATGGTTGGAAATAAGTAAACATAGGCGTGAGACCGGTTTGGGATAGCTAGGGACAGTGAAGCATCAGTGGACAGTGAGAGGATGATGAGTGGTTAATTAGCAAACACGATTTTTGATTGGTTAAAAAAATTATCGTCATCGTCCGAATGAAAAAAATCGTTATTGTTATCGTCCAACGATATCGTTATCGTTATCATCGTAGTATGACTTCTCATAGCTGAACGATTTTTTGTATCGTTATAGTATCGTTATCGTTGTGCAGTATGGCGGGGCTTAACAGTCATTTTCAGGTAAAACTAAACAAAAACCTAGGAATTTTATAGAAGAAAAATGAGACAATAAGATCAAATGAAATCAATATATGTAATCTGTAAATAGTACGTATTAAATTATATAATAGATATCAATATAAAAATACACAAGAGGTTTTAATTTGAGTCTTTATTCCTGGATTTCTTGTCCCTAATGATTGGTATTCCAAAAATTAAGAACTCGAATTTTCTTTTCCATTTCCGAAGACCAAAAATTGCTGCTTTTTTCAGTCACTCATGATTAATATCTTCGTAATATATTATAATAATAATACACACACACATATATATATATATATATGTATATATTGTTCAAAAAACCAAAAAAATGTTCCAAAAACCATTTCAAAAAAATGTTTTCTGAATCGCAATAATTTGACTAGAAAAATGAGTGCGATCTATATCAGATATATGTCAGAAATCGGTTACGGTTATGATTCTCCTTTGCATTTTCCTCATGAATTATTAATGAGTTCTATATAGCGATGAGTTTTATATATATATATATATACAGGTCAAAACCCATTCCCGGGCAGGTTTTCAGCAGATCAACATGAACGAGAAAATCGTCTGGCGTTAGCCTGAGCAAAATTAATATGTTCCCATTTGGCAACTGAGTCCAGTAAAGAACTAAAAACATTCTTGCGTTTCGAGGATCAAGCTCCCATCTTCAAGATTCAAGAGGAAGGGAGCTTGATCTCCGAGACGTAATAAAGTTTTTAAAAAGTTCATTTTGACCGAGATATTTTAATGTTGAACTTTGGTGGGAGGAAATTTTGTTATCGAATTATTCATATATAAATATATACTTGCTCGAAATATAGGAGATAATTTAGTTAAATCAAGAATTAAAAACAATTAAAAACAAGAGATAATTCGAGTGTAACAGGTTTCCTTATGCCCTTTACTCTGATTGTTCTCCATGGATTCCATTGCTCTGCACATTCCGAAAAAATGTGGTAAAGCTCGGTAATAAAAATGAGTTAACTGCCGATTTTATCAGATAAATAATTTCTTCGATTGTGATACTAGAGGAACGGTTTGTTTGATAAAATGCAGGAAATGTTCTAAGCTTTATGTAGGGAGTACCATTACAACATTTCGAGTAGGAATCAACAATTATAAAAGTAGTATTTAGCGAGATGAAAGGGTCAGAGTGGGATTCTGGATGAGCATTGCGGTTTGTAACTTCGATACTTTTATTCCTAGGGGATTGAATCCGTGAGGTTTTAGGTAATATTTAAAACACTAGTGGGAGTATTTTATCGTATATAAATCACGAGGCGATAGCAGAGTATTTTAGATCCAATAAATCACGTACTAAAACTTTTTTGAATAACTTCAAAAACAGATTTCTTTATACTCTAATTGACGAAGGAAATTTGAGAATTAATGTTTTAAAGTCTTCAGTAGGAAACTTTGCTCATCGTTTAACGCTATGGACTCAGAAAATCTCTGAGCTCCAGACGTGGCGCAAACTTCTGAATGCTAGCTAGACTCGAAATACAAATTAATCTTTTCGAAGCCAAAAAATTCGACGAGGAAAATGAGCGTGTCTTCATGACATGTAAAGATACGACACGGTTTTCATTTTCCTTTGGTTCCCCTCATGAAAGATGCTTCCGACAGTCCCCGCAACATTCTGATCGCTGGTGAGATCCTCTAACCTAAGCTACATGGACTTGGATGGTAAAGCGAAGGCTACTATTTATATCCGTTTGCAGTTGGCGTGTGTACTGCTAACTGTCTCAACGAGTCGTTTAGTCCATTTTTTTGCAGAAAACTTTCAGAGGCTATAAGCGTAAGGAGCATGCGTAATTCAATCTACACACACCGCATGGTAGGCATGCCGCATATAAACACCCAGAAAACGGAATCCGAACGGCATAGCACAACCACCAGACCAGAAAGAACAACCAAAGAAAAGAATAGCTCTGCCTTATATCAGGACTGTTTTAGAAAAAACAGCTAGACTACTTAGACATCATCAGATAGAGGTAGCACATAAACCATCACAAAAATTAGTAATCAAGTTTACAAGACACAAGGACGCCATCAGCATCCCAGACTGACGCAACGTCATTTATATGTTCTTCTGCCGTATCTGCGATAGACAGTATATTGGAGAAACATCGTAGAAATCGAATCACGACTGACCTAACACAAAAACGCTATCAGACGACATGATCCAAGATCTCTCCTAGCCACCCAGACTACAATGCAGACACGTTTGCATTGGTTACAAACCAAACTACTGGGACAAGCCACTACAAGACACGCTCACGAATTTAAAGAAGCCCGGCACAGTATGGACAAAGAAACTATAAATCGACACATTGACACTCATACGATATAACATCAATTGAAACGCCCAAAACAACTCCACCCCTCCGACCCTTCTCGCAACATGAAACAGAAGAACAGGGAAAACCCACTGCCGGAGATTCCACTGAAGAAACAGCCAATCACATCCGACGACACGAAACAACCATAAAACACAGCATTTCAAACGAACCAATCAGACGCTTCCACCCCTTACGATCGTAGAGACTCATGAGTAAAGAAAACAAACCGCGTGTCTCAGTCATCACTTCTGACGAAGACTTGAAGAACCAAGTCGAAAGCTCACGAAAAACTTAACAAATCCGGAGTACAGGATTAACCTTCAATTATGCGTGGATTACAGTCTATCTACCTACCTACCTACCTACCTACCTACCTACCTACCTACCTACCTACCTACCTACCTATCTATCTATCTACCTATCTATCTATCTATCTATCTATCTATCTATCTATCTATCTATCTATCTATCTATCTATCTACAGTTAATTCAATTAAAGTTGTTCCTTAGAAATCTAAAATATGAGTCCGAAAAGAATAATGGGAGAGTATATATATATAAAACCTCAAGAATATAACTTTATTTGAACAAGTTTTATAGTTGGGTTTTTTAACTCTATGTCGAGTGGACTCTTTTTAACTTTATGTTCGAGTTCGTGATCTGTAGAACAGCGTGAAATTGGTCTACTCACATCTAGATAGTTCCAAGCTGCACTGATGAGATGCAATACGGCGAAACATGTTCGTCTGCACGTTCAACTATATACACATATATGTAATATATATATTTATATATAATATATATAAACTGTATATACATATATATACGAACTTAGCTAGGTCGCTCGAGAGTCAAAACCAAAATTATAATAAATGAAATAACTGAATGATCTCTAAAATTGAACAATTAGGTGATCGCCTTTGGAATACGTTTTGCAAGGCACTGGCCAACATTTTGGTAATTTAGTCGAAGCTATAAAGTTTCGAAATAGAACAAGTGTCTTTACTACAAACAGTAATTCCAAGAAAATCGTACGAAATATCGCCGTATCTACTGTAAGCCAAAACCAAAGAAGACTGTAAGAATCAAAAACATATTTAATACAACAAACGCTTCGTCGCTACAAGCAACATCGTCGGAGTGACCGTACAAAGCATTACAGTGAGATATATAAATAATTTCACATGTTAGATGATCTCTTTACAAGCATTTAATAAATGGAAAAGAACTAACAAAGAGGTTACAGAAGACCGATGGTGACGGACAAGATCAGGTTAAGATCAGGTTACACAAGCAACCGTAACCCCCGTTAACAAGCAACCGTAGTTGAATTAGCTGTATATGTATATAATATATATATATGTATATATATATATAATAATATATATATATGTATAATATATATGTATGTAATATATATTATATATTACATATATAATATATGTAATATATGTATGTAGTATATAATATATATGTATAATATATAATATATATATATATGTATATATATAATATATATAATATATATAAAATATAGAATATATAGAATATATATATATATATATATATATATATATATATAAAACTTCAAAAAATATAACTTTATTTAAACAGTACGTATCGAGAACTAGCCCCTTCGGTGACTAACAACCAAGAAGAGAGTTAATCCCTCACCCACCAGCATCCTATCTCACCACATTAAAACGAATCATCGTATTTCTTTGTCCGACTTTAAAATATTATCCTCGTCTTCATCTACTTTCGAATTAGTTATTAAAGAAAGCCTTTTTCATTAGTAAATTAAAACTCGTCTTAAACGGATATATCAGTTCTGTACCACTCTCTCTGTTTTAATTTTTCACGGCTATTGTCAGTATAAAATAATTTTCTCTTTCCTGAACCTGATCTTACCCGTCGCCATCTGTTTTCTCTCACCTATTTGTTATTCTTTTCCATTTCGCACAATTTGCTGGGCGTTGCTATTTGTGTTAAAGTTACGATTTCCGCAGAGACAGTCTATTGTGGATATTGGGAAGAAACGTTACATCAATTCCCTTGAACATATTCTTAATCTCATTTTATTTTGAAAAATATAAAAAACCACATGTTAACAAGTGCAACGTCATCCTTTTGCAAGAATAAACAACTAGAACTCGCCAAAACGAATACTTGTATTTTTTGTATGTGCTAACGGAAGATTACGGACGGAACGGAAAATCTTGTGTGTATTTTTTCTCTTACCTTTTCCTGACTAAAAGTAAATTTAAAAAAAGTACAGTAAAGACAAAGATTCGTAAAGATAAGTTTGGCTGTAATAAATATATTCATTAATTTAAAATGACTTTTTTTTCTTTTCATTATTTAGCTAACAAAACCGGGATCTACTATTACACTTCGTCCAAAGGCTGGGAACGAAAGGCAGTGTGGGATTGTTGCTCGAAATAAAATGCTTCGGACGCTTTGTGTAATTTCTATAGTCTGTAAAAAGTTCGTACACAGTATTTTACAAGTCGTAGAGCGTTTCATTTCCCCGTTGCACAATTTACTATTACAAGAAGCAACATAAGTACGCTAGTGCTGGATCCAAAAACACACTTAAATTACTTCGGGTTATACTGTACTGACAGGAGGGGGTCTTGTTCGAACACCGATTATGACTTTCTTACAGTTTAGTCTAAGGTGACCAAACTTAGCAAATGTTTTGCCCATTTAAAATTTAACCAAATTTTGGTGTCAAGAAGTGGTAGTTTGCTATGACGTAATTTTTTGGTATTGTTAGACATAACATTCAATTTCATATTGTTTTACTTAACATCACTTATTCTTCATGGTAGGATTAAAGACAAGAGTGGTAACCATTTCTTAGTTTAAGCGTTTTAATTCAATACCTTAACATTACTCCAAATCTAAAAAGGTGACGTTTTAATGACGTATAAGTGATGTCATATTGCTTTTATCCTTGAATAAAGTCTGTTTTTTGGCAACTTACAGAAAATGAATTTTTTATAAAACTTACAGAGAATGTGGAAAATAACATTCGTTTTTTTACTAAGTTTCTCCATATAATATTAAGCATTTGTTTCTTCATTAACAGATGACATTATTGCCATTTTATAGCCAATGCTACGGCAATGGTGCTATTTTTTGCATTTATTTCTTTTTCCACATTAACTTTAGAACATATCTAAAAACTTGATACCCACAAAAATTGCACAGGAAAAATCTCCGTCCCAAAGAAACGGGGAAAAAAATTCTGCACAAATAAGGGAACGTTTGCCATCGTAACATAAATGCAGTTATAACTTATTTTTCTTTAGGGTTATCGACAAAATGTTACTCACCGAATCAAAATTACCTGACACATTATTCAAGTGCAAAAAATTGCAATTTTTTCTTAAAAGCAAGATGATAGATACCAAACTTACGAAATTCACAAAATTAGCCATAATACACCACTTACAAAATTACCAATAATACACAAAAAATGAAAGATTTTGCCGAAATATTGTAGAAGTGATGGAGATATGTCACCGGAGAAAACAAATTTGAATATTGTTTAAATGAGGAAAAGCCACAGGAAAATATGAGAGAAAGAAAATTACATGGCGAGATTCTCCACCAAATTTCATATTTCAAATTAAAATAAATTTCAATTACGTTATGGCATAAAAAACATTTGGGGCAATCACACCTCTGGATAAGATAGGATTAAACCTAAAAATATCTGACATTAGTGATCAATCGGTTTTTATGATTGAATGTTTTAAATGATGTTCTCTTTCTTTGGTTAAATGATTTAGTTGAAGTGATTCTAGTTGGCTGACATGTTGAGGTCACAAACAGTGACCATATTTAGTACAGTATGATGATTTGTTTTGTTGTGGTTGTAGAGCTTGGTGGTATTTCCAAGCTGGAAATTGGATTTTCGCTATAGAAATAAACTACCTGTACGCAGGCACACAAGGTTAAACGCTTTTACTTACCCTCGGCTATGACACGTATCAAATTAGTAAATCTTTGACTGCGTTGACACCCAATGACTTTGATTAAGTGGTAGATTTTAATAAAATTGTGCTTATTTACGTTGATCATTGATGTAGTTGTCACGGGGCAGGGGAGAGTTGGTCCCCTAACCAATTTTATTGGGCAAAAGGACTTTTCTTTGTTTTTCCCATCTTTACTCGAATCCGTTAATTCTCAAGCACCAATGAAGATTTGAGTTCGAACGATGATAGATGTGGCACATACTTCTATTGGGGAATTGTAAGAGCTAAGTTACAAATATAATTAATTTGGAATCATTTTTGTAATTGTCAGAATGATATATCGTACTTTGTATGTTGTGGTAAGCGAAGAATGCTTGTATTTTAAACCAAACAATATTGTGCGCGAATAAACATACTTTAGAATCTTTCATCACTTTACAACTAACATCATCAGCGTGATATAATTTTACATGGTTATGACTTAAATACTAAGACTAAACTAAATAGAGCATGGTCAGTTGGGATAACCGAATGACTGGGGAGTTGCTGGGATACAGAAGAAAGGTGATGAAATTAAGATAATTCTAAAGCAACGGGTTAATTTTCCATTTCCATAACAAAATTCATAACTTAGATATTAAATAAATAAATCGATTAATAGAAGCTGAAATTGAAAATTGTTGAACGAAATCGGGTTCCTAGTTTCCTTTTCTGTTGGCCAAGAACGCTGAGTAGCCCGAAATTCATTAGGTTGTTTTCCAATATTGGCCGAAAAGCCAATGTTGTCAGAAGTTGCGGCTGGTTACGCCAAACAGCGCATTACAGTGTTGCTTTATAAATTTATACACATCGAAGGTGGAATCTCAAATGATGATTGCAAGACAGTATTCTTTAAAATAAGGATTTTTGGAGGATACTGAGAATGAATCAATAAGGTTGAGAATATGTAAACACTTCACGTCACATATCAGCTTATTTTAAATACAGTGAACAAACCCCATTGAAATCTGACACTAACCCTAATCCCAACCCTAACGGCAACCCTAACACTATTTTTACGCCAAACTTATAGTGCCATTCACCGGAAACCATTTTCTCCAATTCGATAACATGATTAACAATTCGTTAAATTATTTCCATATTTATCCACATATAAACCTTTCGTTTTAGGGAAGTCTTACTTTTTGCTCAGGAGAAACATCATATGGACGTCGGGGGTTTGGGTTGGAGGTGATGGCTATGACATTTTTATTTTGTGGGAAAGTTTCCAAACAAGTTATCGGGACCCTTAAATGAATCCACTTTTTACTGGCCGTCTCAGTGATTTTCATTTATGTATTTCTCTCATGTTCTTTTAGTAAGATATGGTATCAAGTCTAAACTTTTGCTGCATGATCATTTTATGAAAAATACATTTGATGTTTTCTTGTAGCACTGAATAACCTTTTTTTTGGGCGAACTCTTAAAGGTACTTTTCGTGAAAATCATTCCTGAAGTGGTTTTTTTGCTTTATTCTGAAATCCATTTTCAGGAATATGTTCAACTATATTTTTGACCCGTTTAGGTCATAATTATCGGGTTACGTAGCAACTTCTGGTCACGTGATCAGATATCCAGCGTAACGTAATGTCCTTTTGCCTGGTCCAAATTAACTACAGAATGGGAAAAGTGGACGGCAGCATTTGTTCCTTTTTAGTCATTAAAGATGCTCCAAAACTGACGTTTTTTATTTCATATAGTTTAGAACATTCCTTATTTTAATGTTTTAATGATAATTTTGATAAATTATTCACAGATTTTGCCGGGATGGCTGTAAGGTAAGGGCAAACTTACTTTGGTCAGTGGTGGAAATGCAATTTTTCCTCTAAAATACAGTTGATTTTTAAGGCATTTTACTTTTTTCATTAAATAAAATTATTTTCTTTCAAAATTTCAGGACAATTTTTTTCTGTAATTTTTTTTTTCGTACAGCAGTATTTTTTGTATTGAGTGTTATGGCAAATAGAAAAATGGGCGGAAAAAAATTGTATCTTATAGTTGTTTATTATTTGAATAAACAGAATTTTTTATTTTAATTCTTTTTGAGATCAAATGAACAAAAGATAGTATTTCAAAGCATTTTTGGTAAAAATCAAGTATTTTTTACAATTTGTGGGGTAAGAATTTTAGAAGGTACATTTAAGGGTCTGGGTGTATTTAAGGGTCCGGTACCTGTAGTCCTTGAAATAATATCATCTTGACAGAATAATATATATATATATATAACACGGTTATATCCAGTGGTTATTGCTGAAAGTAAATCGAAATTTCGCGGAATTCATGACAGCTGCCGTACGAAATTTGCCAACTTAGAATCAAGTTTGTTGTTTTTTGAAGAAACTGTAACGAAAAATATACGAAAATTGGAAGAAAAGCTTTCCAAACATGATAAGTCACTTGATATTTAAGATAAGAAAATATCGGACCATTTGAATTTGAATTGTATCCCTACTGAACAGATGAAAAAACTTCGCAAAGCAACTCTGCAGCAAACAGATCTTGTAAAACTAACTCGGTATGAACGCACTCCATCTCGCAAGAAAGGGCATGCTTTTGAGAGAACCCAAAATACGTTTAATTCTACACATGTGGAGTAGATGTAGAAGCAGCTCAGGGAACCTCAGATCAAATACATTGTGTTAATCCTGACATTAATGCCATAAATCGCGACAACTTTTCCAAAGATGTACTGCAACCCACGACTCAGTTAAGGCCACTGTATAGTGAGAAGGCTAAACTTACCTCAGAGAACTTTGAAGATCCAGGTAATTCTGAGCTAGAACAGAAACAGAAAAATAGAGAACAAAACAGAAAAATAAAGCAAGCAATGAACATAGAAATTTTATAATTAATGGCCCTGTTCTAGACCACAACATGCCGTCGAGTAATTGTGATACGATAACTTCTGTTGAAAATGGAAATGATGTAGAATCAGGGAGGCTGATCGATGGGTTTGTTGGCGATTGCTTTGTATTTAAATGACAAAAGGGTTTCCCCAACACTGCTGCATCTCTTTCTAAGCAAAAGAAAAGGAGCTCTGTCAGCCAAATTAAATGTACGTATTGAAGACGTAAAGAAGATAAGATCGGGAAATTTCTGGCCTGCCGTTGTGTCATGTGAATCATGGCTATCAAAACAAAAATTGTTGGGAATGAAATCCAATAAACAAACAGAAGGTCTCGTTAATGCATCTCCGGAGAGCGGTGATATGATGAATGTAAATGAGTAATGGCTAATAGTAGAATTAATTAAAATTAATATCAACAGTGAAAGTCCATGTATTGCAACCATCAATGTTGGAGGAATTATGAGCAATGTCCCTTACGTTGAAAAACTGCTCACAAACAATAACATTGATATTGTTGCCATCCAAGAACATTGGCTTTACCCTGATTCCCTGCAATTTGTAGATTCTATCTACATCGATTTTGCAGGACGGGGTAGATCTTGTCGTGAATTAAATCTAAACTCTATTTGGAGAGGTGAAAAGGGAGGAGTCGCTTTCCTTTGGAAAAATAATCTAAACGCAGCTGTGAAAATACTTTCATAACCTTGAGAGTGACAGACTAACCGTTTTACGAGTTACGGCGATAAATTGTGTAATCCATCTAGTCAATATTTACGCCCCTTCGAGTAATTCAAGTATGTTGGCTTTTAATTCGTGCTTGGCAGATCTTGATGTTGTTATTAACCGATTATCCCAAATTGTAATTGCTGGTGATTTCAATGCTCGCATCGATAAGGTGGGTGGTCCAAGAAGCTTTACTACGATAAATAGAAGAGGTGACGTAGTGGGTGACCTTATGAGAAAACATTAGTTAATTTCTTTGAATTCTCAGGAAACCGCTAAAGGTCCAGTGGCAACATATTATACAAGTGAGGGAACTTGTTTAGCCACGGTTGATCATATTATGATGAATGAAATGGATGTTGACCTTGTCGGAAGATGCAAAGTGATGACTGAACGTTGTGTTAATTTGTCCCATCATAACCCTATCATCTGTGTTTTGAAAACGTCAATGCCATTCAGCACAGAAAATACGGTCTGGAGATCGCGAATCGCTTGGAACACTCTTAAATCTTATAATATACAAAGTAGATATAAAGAAAGTGTGAAAAAGCATACATACATACATACATACATACATACATACATACATACATACAT
>JBAHVQ010165843.1:5404-20192 GCA_036872915.1 Nanipora kamurai | reverse complement strand
TGGTCAAGTGGCACCCAAAATCCTTTACAATAAACAGGAAATCAACAAGGGGTCATCGATTGGGAAGTGTTTCTCTCTTGACAATGAAAAGGATTCTAAAAATAATGCTTATAATTGGTCTCTCACTCGAGTTCTGTGGTACTTTAGATGTGTAGGAGGGAAAAGAACACGCAACAATGTTTTCAGGTATGCCGACTACTAAGTATTCACATGCACACTTGATCGATCCTACATAAATCGTCGTCAACAGCTATCGGTTTAACTGAGTTTAGAACAAAATTAAAACACATAACAGAAATGTTTCAAGAGGAAGAGAAACCAGCATTAATGGAGAAAAAATGGGTATACCCATACGATTATATGAACTGTATGTTAAATATTTACCTCCTGATGATCATTTGTATCGTTTGTTAAATGATTTAAGTAAGAAAGATTATCAACGTACAACAAATGTGTGGGACGTTTAAATTAAGAAATGTGGACTAATACCATAATTTACTTTAGATGACTAGTGGACGTTCGTTAATTTCATTATTTCAGAAAAACGATTTCCGAGCCCACACTGGAATTGAACCCGCAACATTCTGATGACCGGTGACACGCTGTATTTATTACAATATCGCGACTTCCGCTTAGACAGCAAATATGAGGAACCTGCCCCTTAGCCCACTGTCTAGGTCGTAGTAGCTAAATTCTGCCATGTGATCTATGTACCTTCAGTAAAGTTTTCATAAGTCAAAGTGGGACAGTTGGTGTTTTGAAACACGAAATTATTTTGATATATACCAGTGTCTTTTTTTAATTTTTGGTAGAAATTTTTTTGGAGCTTAATCCCCAGAAGCTCTCGGCGTCCCTCAGTTAGCTGTATTTTCCGTTAACCTTAAGCTTCAAACTCCAAACCGCTTGATCAGTTCAAACACAATGAAGTAAATGGCAAGAACAGAAAACTTTAGCATAAACGAGCTTTAAGGTCTTTAACGCCTGCATCTCTCCCTTGGACGTGTAAAATCGTTCGCCGTTAATTAGCCAGAGTAAAATAGTTAAAGTCCATCGGGGCAAGGAAGGAATTAATCTACAATGATAGACGTTAAGGTCGTCTCCAAAGAAAAACGATGGCAAAAACCTTTACAATCATGCGAAGTTTCAGTGAAAAATACATCAATAGGGTTATCTCGATTGGTCTAAGTAACCAATTTCTTTAGAGAATGGTCAAGTGGTACCCAAAATCCTTTACAATAAACAGGAAATCAACATAGGGTCATTGATTGGGAAGTGTTTCTCTCTTGACAATGGAAAGGATTCTAACGATAATGCTTATTATTGGTCAATCATCTAGTTCTGTGGTAATTTAGATTTGTTGCAGGGAAAAGAACACACAACAATGTTTTCAGATATGCCGACTACTAAGTGTACATGCACTTGATCGATCCTACATAAAATCGTCGTCAACAGATATCGGTTTATCCCAGTTTAAAACAAAATTAAAACACATTATAGTGTAGTGTTTTCGTTTCGAATGATGTTACGTTTATGACGTCGATTGCTAGTGGCAATACCGACAAGGTAACTTCTTTACTTTTCAACAGTACCTAAGCATCCTCCCCGTAAACTCTCAAAGAACTGGACCAGATTTTGTAGTGTGGTGGGGGGTGGAAGATATATTTTTCATTCTTTTTTTCAAATTTACTGATCAATAAACTTCAATACCTTACCAGCTTTTGAGGGCAGAAATTATATGAAAGGTCGTTTTATCAGTTTTACAGCAACTTTTGTAATTGTGTGGATGTCATCATAAGGATATATACACTTCCATATTGCATTGTTTTTTGTTAGAGATGTTTAACGCTGGGAATGTTACGCTTACTTAACTCCGTAAAACGGCGAATACGGTCACGAAATTGGGTCACAACCTTCACAAGAAGTGCAAGTTATTACTATCACTGATTTTATGACTGAACCTACCATTCGTTTATTTAGTTTTTCTTAGAGCCACATATTGCAGGTATAAAAGTGGTAACCTTTATTAATCACTCTTGACATGCATTAAATGTTTCTGAATTCATAAGAGTAAATTTACATTCGTCCCAGTAACAACTTTCATAAGAAAGTCCCGAAATTCGAAAAGGAAAATCTTCAGAAAATCTATTGGTTTGTTTACATATTGACCATCAGGTAAGAATGGTATTGTGAAGTTTATTTAATGTAAATCCAGTAAGAGACAGCTTGAATATTAAAGTTTTGTGGTAAAGTAAATGGTTTGAACCTGGGAGAATCATGATATGTTTGTGGAAGTTGACTCAGTCACTTTTACGAACAGTCTTTCTCAAGACTACACTAACCTGGACGATCAACTTCCACAAACATGTCAACGTTTTGTGGGGTGGAATTCGAAAAAGCTTTAATGCTTAACAATGAAGCTTGATTATCTAATTGATATAAATTGATAAAACATCAGAAACACATTATGACGATATATTTTAAAGGAGCTGGGGTAATCCTAATACTCTGCTACATTACATACAAACCAGCGTTTCCTCAGCTCTAATTCATTTCCTTTCATTTGTTCGACACGTATATTAGCAAGTTTGACGTATTTATTAACACAGTTGTATGAGAAGCCGTAGGCTCTCTTTCAGTACTGGTACCAGTTGATAGAGTTCTTTTCTCAGCTGATTCAATGGGTCAAGTTCTATCCGATTTTCTCCCCGTAACAATATCAGTTTGATTTCAACTTTGTCCACATCTTCTTCACTGTCACTCAGGATTTGAAATCTGTTATTGGTTTCTATATCGGAACCAGAAGATATCTTCTTTGACACTCCTTTTGGGTAATTTTAGATTGATCAGCTGGTCTGCTTACTCTTTGCCAGGACTCTACATGACATTACGTACTCTGAGTTTGCTCACTGTCGAGATGCAGTAGCCGGAGAGCTGTCATCGAGCTAATCTTCTCGTTTTCTAGTTCCTTGAAGTTTGAGTTAAGATCCGACATAATAAATGATATTTTCGTGTTTCTTTCCCTTAACTCATCGATCTCAATTTCATGTTTTCTTCAAAGAACTTAACGACGACATCCTCTACAACTACGTCTATGGAAGGTTTTTTCCTTTGTGATTGTTAACGTCAACTACGAGAGCTCCGATTTTGGCATTCACGTTTTCATTAGATCTCTCCAGTTTAGATTTTAGTTCTTTTTCCTCAGAGTAAAACTTGATGTTGGTGGTTAGGCTTCCCAAGGAATTCGGCGTTTTAATTTCAGAACGGAAATTTTCGGCAGTTTGGCACTCAATAGTTAACAACAATTCTGCTTTGACTTCTTTAGCTTTATGTCCTATAAGATGTATGGTTCCATTCGTTGTATACCAGCGAATTGAAACATCTTCATTTTCGTATAGTTTAGCACCACCTCCAGGTGCTCCGTTTTGTTGTTGGCATATGTAGTCCTTCGGCAAGGTCATAAAGACCTTTAAGATGACCAAGCCATTTTAAGCCTCCCTTTTCTCTCAATATTATACCATTCTCATTTGTTCCTGGTCTATTTTTATTACATTAATTCAAACATAAATGTAGTATCGAATGTACGGGAATGTAGCCCTGGTCATCCAGTATAAATTATTGTCGTGGGTCATGCGCAAAAATTTGTGGGTAGTTGGTAAAATCGTGGGGAAAAATACGATAAAAACACCTTTTCGAAAGTTTTTCGCCGCACAAATTTATTTAGACCACTGATAGCAAATCTAATTAAGTAACAAAACAACAGTAACACCGAGAAAGGATAGCAGTTTCTTTTATTCGACGTTTCGACTAACTTGAAGAGGACTAAAAGTGCGTCGAAACGTTGAATAAAAGAAAATGGTATCCTTTTTTGGAGTTACCGTTGTTTTGTGTTTGATCAGAATACTCAGTGGTTCCCGTAACTAATTAAGTAGTCCTAGGGAACAGTCGGTAGTATAGAAAATCACTTTGCTTTATAAAGGTGACCAACTAATTGGCTATATTATGACTACATCACTTCTATAAAAGAGAAATAATACATATTTTCGTGAAACTATGCCAATTGTATAATGTTCCCTTCATAGTTCTTTTTTTCAACTTTACTTCGCCTTGGTAATAAGATACCTTCTGATACGTTTTCTATCGTTCAGTGATAGAGATCAGCTCAAAAAACAGGTGATGGCCGAGATAGTTTTGTAGAGAAAATTTCAAAACTCCAAGTTAAAATCTGGTTTTCGCATGTAACTTGTGAAGGATTTAGTGTGTGAGGGTGTATTTTGAGCGCCAATGTAGATCAAGTGCTGCCAAAAAGACTAAAATATTAACGTGAATTGTGCTTGAAAATCAACCATCGACACATTTTCACATGTGAAATAATAGTTTTGAAAACGTTCCAACTTAAAAAACGAGTTTATAAGGCAGGTGGTGGTAACGTCGTACTTGATTTTAATGTCATCGTTAGAAATTTAATAAATTATAGGTGACTCGCACAAGAAAACAAATAGCTTTCAATGGAGTATGTACAAAGTATGTACACTTATTAACAACGCGAAGAATAATACTATCATATCCTAGCTTCCAATTAGGCAGCACATATAACGAACCTCAACCTTAGATCACAATCTGTGTATTGGTAGTTCAATGTTTAAGAAGGCTTCCTAGGATTATTTTTAATAGGTGACTGGTAACTAAATATGGTCGGGCACGCAGACGTAGATACTGATTTTGTCGAATCGTTATTGTATCACACGACACCGTCCGCGTCACTACTTTAATCTTTAATCCCCAGGCCAAGTTCGCGAAGAGCATTTCTCGGACCTTCGGGTACGGACGAGGGTACTAATCTCAGCGTGCGGGGTGCTTTTAGCCGGGTGATACCTAGCGAAACATAATCTCTAATCGTGTAGGTAGATAAATATGTATAGATCGCCGCCGGACCAAGATGGCAGCATCAGAACTTACTCTCTTAATTACTATTGATCAAATAACAATACATTATAGCGATTTTAATTTTTAGTTTGCAGTTTGATACTATTAAAGTATTAGGAAATTTTTGCTGATCAAACTATGGAAAGCCATGTACTCAGAAAAACTCTTGCAGTCCAGGAAATCATTGCCCACTGGCTCGTCCCAGGTTTAAATACTGAAAGTAACCTTGCTCTGCCATCTGAGTTCTAGTGGCTCAATAGTTGGAGCGTCTTGCTAGCATTCAGAAGGTTGGCTTTTCGAGTCCCGTCTGGAGCTCAGAGTTTTTGTGAGTACATGGCTTTCCACAGTTCCATCAGCAATAATTTCCTAAGACAATATAGTCATATTAAAATTAGGAGCTACTGCGAAAGAAACACTAACTGAAAAACCAAATCCTTAACTTACAAAATCAAATGAAGATATTGACTCGAAATGTGAACCACTCGAGCTTGCACAATATGGTCGTCACGATTGCTTTGAAATACGAGGTATTTCTATAAAACAAAACGAGTAGAATTTGGAAATTTAACTAAAGTGGAACTCAAAGCAGAAGATATTTCACTTAGTCAACGCCAGAATAAACGTAAAAGAAGAAGACCAGACTCGTCAGCAACAATAATTGTTAAGTTGTTAATGGGCACTGCAAAGGCATCTATCGCGCCAAGAAATGCCTTAGAGACGAAACCGTTATAGACACTTGCCCTTGGTCTTTGAAAATAAAAATGTATGCATTGTAGAACTCCTACCAAGAAGGAATGGAATGTCTTTAACAAATGAGAGGACTTAAAAAAAGTCTCTGAATTTCAGATTCCTATAGACCGACAAAGAAAAATCTACTTATGCACTATTCAGGGACGTCCCTGGCACCCCCAGATCCGCGAAAAAGATAAGTTTAACGTGGCTTTACCGAAGGAATTGATCAACAATAATGCCAGGGTGTGCGGGGATTTCGATCACATTAGTAGTGTACAAAACATGGCCGGGAAATTAGCGGCGGTTTATGCGGGGATTTGTCTGCCTGGCTAGAAGTTCAGAAGATAAATGGCCAAATCAGTTCAAACTGGAAAGAAGGCGCTATAATCTCTGAACTTCTCACCCAGATTTGATCTATCCATATTTTGTTTTCAAATACTTTTGTGAAGAGTTGAATGATTAAGAGTAATTATTCTTAATATACTCATACAATTTATAAAGATCAGCTATCTTCGAGATTAAAAGTTATATTTGTGTTTCATTTGCATGGACTAGATGAGCCCACGCCATAGCAATTCCGTACAAGTATCAATAAGTGGAGGATCGATATCGATATAAGACCTTTACTTAAATTTTTATAATGGAATCCTGCAAGTTATAAACTTAATGTGGGATTTCAATATTATGACAATGAGAGCTAATGGTTAGTGTCGGTGAAACACTAAGCAGACGTTGGGGGTCTGACTATAATAATCGGTTCTTGATTTTTGGCAGACATAAACAAGCAGCGGGATACTTAGGTAAGCTGGAATGAAGACCTCCGCTCGATGAATAAATTGCAAGCTTAAGTTTTAACATTTAAATCAAACCACGTAATATCGAAGATTTTTTAAACACTTGTCTACTTTTTCGTCATCTTAAACGCTTTGTTTCTATTGACGGCTTTAATTCTGTTCTGCTACAGTAATTCTGGTCACTAGGTTAACGTTGACGTCAAGCACAACGGACGTCGTGAACTGTTTCCTACGGGAAATGCTTTTGGTACCGTTGTACATACAGAAATTGTTTTGTTTCTTTCGTTCTGGACGAAAAATTCTATCTTACTGTCTTTAAATTCATGTAAAGCCTTGGTTAGACGGTGCGTGATAGTCGATGATATTTTAAGAACTCATCCCCCCTTAACGATCATCAACTATCATCAGTGAGTGTCAAGCGGACAACTATTACCGACTATCATGAAAAATTCAAACATTTTCAAAGTGAATGGTAGTAGATGATAGGCGATGATAGTGCATGATAATGCACGATAGTTGGTGGTGAAATGAGAGTGAGACTTTCAACTATCATCGACTGAATGGACTGTCATTGACTGCCATGTGCCGTTTGATCAAAGCTTAAAAGTTCTCATGAACCGAATAATTTGCATTAAATTTGCACATTAGATTTATTGCAAAGGCAGCAATTCTACCGACTGTCGTTTACCACGTTTAAACGTGCTTCGCGACGTTCAGAATTAAACTATCGTTTATCTTGATGCAGAGTGTGTGAATCTTCTCATTTGGAAACATAGAGATCACCTACAACTAACTGACTATTACATCCTAAGAGAAACTGCTTGAGTCGGTGCAGACCCACTGACCGTCAGTTTCAGTGGATCGGGCTGACGTTGCAAACGTTACGTTTAGCTATACTTAGCTTCAAAGAGCGAAATTCTCATGAGCCAAACAAAAATGCACAGGAGCATTGGGTCATTGGTATTCGCGGTCCGCTCATGAAAAGTGTTCTGACCAACCTACTTTAGTCACTGCCATGGAAAAGTGCAATCATGATATTAAGAAAGGGACGATGACTAGACCAAATTCTTAATTATTGGAACTATTCAACGACTTGAGAAAGTTAAATGTCAACACTTTACGATTTTGTAATGCTTACTTCAAGCCATCTGATGAAGTTAAGAATTTTGGGCTGCTAATTTGATTCCCTAAAGCAGGACTTTTCCACATATTTGATATTAGGCACGTTAGGAAGTTCCTTATTTGGGAAACTGAAGTTCAAATATTTGCTAAATCACTTGGACGAATAGGTTCTTCTGTTGTAATAGTCTTTACTACGGAATACCTGCTTCTTAGCTAAATAAACTTCAGCGCGTTCAAAGTGCAGTAGCTAGGTTTATATGTAGTATTTCTCGGTTTGATTATATTACTTCTACTCTTTATGATTTACACTGGCTTCCTGTTAAGTTTAGGATACATTTCTACATCTTCTTAATAACTTATTACTTAATTAGTACATGGGCTAGAAATAAATTATAATACTGAGCTTATTACAATTCAGCCTTCATCGCGCTATAATTTGAGGTCAAATTAAATTCATACAGACTTCCAACTGACCAAGACTTAAAACGTTAACTTGTCTGGTTGACCATTCTTTCGCGTTTGCACCCCTGCAGGTCCGATCAGTTTAATCTGTCCCTAGTTTTAACGACTTATTTATTTAGGAAAGCCAATTCTTGATATGTCGATAATTTCAATATGTTAACAACTTAGCTATTCTATTTGATTTGTTTTAAGGTACATCGACAGGTTGGTAATACACCAGAGTACGACTAGCCTCTTATTTGAAGCGGTGCCATTAAGTGGGTAGGGGAATGCAGTTAAAAAAAAAAAATCTAATTAACAGGAGTAAAATATGATTAAAATTTAAAATAGAGTCACACTTGAACTGCGCATTCATATCTTCCTGATGAACTCTGGATGTTTTTTTGCTTTTGAAGGTATTCTTGGAGCTGTTCGTGACGTTCATGATCCTGCTACTGTCTTCGTAAGCGCATCTAAGTTTATGCTTGCTTTGTGTTCTTATTTCTTCTTATGCTCCTAATTGTCGTTCTCCGAAATCAGATTTTTAAATAGGAGTTGTACTAATAAAAAGCATTTCAAATATAGTCTACGGAAAAGAGGCACAGCTACGGGATCCTAAGGGGGAATATACACGTGAACATATGAATAGAATTTCACTATTATGAATATTCAATTATTGTTATTATTATTCTATAATTATAGTTCTCTTAAGAAACGAAAAGCATTGTAATATAATAATGCATACTCACACATCGAGTACTAAGTTCCACATTTCGAAAATTGTGTAATAACCCTAAGGACAATCGGTACAATGGCTAATTTCAGTGTCTAATAGCATCCACACAATTACAAAAGTTGCTGTAAAACTGATAAGGCGATCTTTCATGTAACTTCTGCCCTCAAACTTTAGTAAGATATTGAAGTTTATTAATCGGTAAATTTGAAAATTGGAATGAAAAATATATCTTCTACTCCACGATCCCACTACAAAATATGGTCCAGTTCTCTGAGACTTTCCGGAGAAGATGCTTAGCTACTGTCGGAAAGTAAAGAAGTTACCTTGCCGGTATTGCTACTTGCAATCGACGTCATAAACGTAACATTATTTGAAACGAAAACATTCCACTATAATGTGTTTTAATTTTGTTCTAAACTCAGATAAACCGATATCTGTTGACGACTATTTTATTTAGGATCGATCAAGTGTGCATGTACATACTTAGTAGTAGGCATATCTGAAAACATTGTTGCGTGTTCTGTTCCCTCCTACAAATCTAAAATACCACAGAACTCGAGTAAGAGACCAATTATAAGCATAATTTTTAGAATCCTTTCCATTGTCAAGAGAGAAACACTTCCCAATCGATGACCCCTTGTTGATTTCCTGTTTATTCTAAAGGATTTTGTGTGCCACTTGACCATTCCCTAAAGAAATCGGTTACTTCGACGAATGGAGATAACCCTATTGATGTAGTTTTCACCGAAAATTCGCGTGATTGTAAATGTTTTTATCATCGTTTTTCTTTGGAGACGACCTTAACGTCTATCATTGTAGATTAATTCCTTCCTTGCCCCGATGGACTTTAACTATTTTACTCAGGCTAATTAACGGGAAACAATTTTACTCGTCCAAGGGAGAGATGCAGGCTTTAAGGACCTTAAAGCTATTTCATGCTAACGTTTTCTGTTTTTGCCCTTTAGTTCATTGTGTTTGAACTGATCAAGCGGTTTGGAATTTTGAAGCTTAAGTTTAATGGAAAATACAACTAACTTAGGGACACCGAGAGCTTCTGGGGATTAGGTTCTATACAAATTTCTACCAACAATGATAAAAAGACACTGATCTATATCAAAATAATTTTGTGTTTCAAAACTCCAGCTGTCCCACTTTGAGTTATGAAAACTTTACTCAAGGTGTATAGATCACTTGGCAGAATTTAAAGAGACCGAACAAAAGTATGGCACTCATATTTTTCTTAGGAGTTCTGGCATTTTGGGCTATCCACTGTTTTCTGTTACATCAAAGATTCACTTTGCTAAAAATGAAACATCTTTAGTTGAAGGCTGAGGAACGCAATCCCCACCTTCACCGGTATATCTCATTATTAGTCTGTCGGTTATTTCTTGCACTAAAATTTTGGATCTGGCCACGCCAGTAGTGGGAGGAGGATACTTAATGCTCACTGTATTTTGTCGAAATTATCAGTAAACTCTATTTTGAATCACTACTAAGATCTTTCGTTATTTTTGTCTTGATACTTTGTTAATATTCTTGACGTAGGATCCATTAAAGAGTGCAATGGAATAATTTACAACTTTAATTTACTTCCCCCTCAAGTACTGTAGCGACTGTGTTGTGATGCATTCTAAGAGTTTGATTTATTTTGTAAATAATTCTATATATAGTCGATCAGCTGAGTTGGTATAGTCATTCCCTGGTTGCAGAGTAAGAATGTGAATCGGTTTCTCTTGGTAGAAAAAGCATTGGGTCTTCTTCCCTTTAATTACTAAATTTACCTCTGTTTATTCTGTTTCAATTACATGAACTAGTTGAGCTCACACAATAGCAATTCCGTACAAGCATCAAGAAGTTGAAGATCGATATCGATAGAACGCCTGCACTTTTAACTTTTATAGTGAAATACTGCAACTTATAAACTTAAGGTGCTTTGTAAATATTATCACGATCCTAACTGCTTTTTCCGCATTTTCTGTTCTATCACAGTGACTGAAGCTCCAGTGTCTAACTTAAATTTACATGGAATGTTGTTAATTTGAAGTGATACAATAATTCGATCTGATCTCCCTGATGGATTTCTCATGGCAAACATTGGTCAATCACCGTGAGACTCTTCACTATAACTACTCCTACTTTCATGAGCTACTTCTCTTTAAGAACTGCATTCTTTGGTGTCTACAAATTTAATTTTCGAACCTGTCTTTTCTTATCCGCTTTGTCATGATTTCCCTTTTTACCTTGGTTTATCAGGGGCAGGAGGTTTATCCGAAACTTTAGCTGGACACTTAGGACTTACGTTCCCCTTTTTCTTGCATATATGACAACCTGAATTGTTGTAAGAACACTTATCAGAGGGATGGTTTCGTTTCCCGCACCTGAAATATTCTTGAGACTATACTATATTGATTTGAATGTCGCCAGAAATGAAAGTAACTTTACTGGCCAGCCCCATTGCCACGGCAATATTTATGGCGTTCTTTAAACTTAAATCCACTTCTCCCAAAAGTTTCCGTCTGATTGTTGTTGAATTGGTACCACACACTAGCCGGTCCTTTTGAGCTTCATCACGATACGCAACAAATTCACATTTTCCGGCCAACTTGTAATTTTACAAGATATTCTCTGATTGATTTTCATCCTTCCTGGACACACTTTATTATTATCTCTCAGCGATAACAATCTGCCAAGGGGTTAAATGTTTCCCTATAATTTCCACAATTACTTGAACGACTTTTCGGTATGTTCAGTAGGGGCAGTTAATCTCTGCAGCAATACATACATGTTTCCACCAACCACGGTCAGAAAACTAGACGCCTTCTTATCTTCAGGGAAGTTATTTACTACAAAAAGCATTTCTAAAAGCTCTATATACGTTAACCACTCTTCATCCTTTGGCTTGAAGGCGTCCATTCGGCTGATATAGCTGGCTATCAAAGTTGAAATTGCAGCTTGAGCTTCGGCTCTCTCCGTATATCCATCCACAGATATTGTACTCCAGGGAAAATCTTCACCACGTAAGTATAATCATCTTCCTCGCCAACTTCGTAGTGTACAACAACACAACAAGTTTTAACCACCGTACAATCGCAACAACAACTAATTCATACAATCACCTGACATAATACGTGTTCACAAATTATATAACGTTGTTCTAGGCTGATTATATTACGTTACACACGAAGACGATTTTTTTTTAATTTCGAAGGAGCATAATTTATGACTTTGACTCCTAATTATTTTCATCTCAAGGGTCATTTGCTTAATATTAAATAATGTATCTTTATAATTTTCATATTTTATAATTTTCTTAATGACATTCTTTTTGATGCTTTTGGCTGTTTTTCCATTTTTACCATCATATTTAATGTAAGAATATATTTAGATCTTAATCCAACAAATTCGTTAATAAAAGTGCCATCAGCTAATTCATCATCAAATTTACCGATGACCTTTTTTGTTACTATCATCATAAAATGGTAAATCATATTGTGTAATCACTACTTATTATTTTACTATTTATTTATTATTTATTTATTATTTATATTTTTGTTTATATTTATTTTTTATGTTATTTAATTTTAATTAATTAACTAAAATTAATTTTACTTAATTTATTATTTATATTCTATTATTTATTTATTATTTATACTTTTTATATATTTATATTTTTATTTATATTTATATTTTTATTTATATTTATATTTATTACATTTATATTTATTTTATACATATATATATATATATTACTACTAACTGAAGTGGTATTTGCAAACAAAATGTGGTAATATAGACATATTATATTATATATATTATTTATATTATATATTAAGAACTAATGAAGATCCATCCGTTACTAATCGAATATCAGTCCTTTTCCTCAAAGTCTGCATAGTGATACCAAAAACGCCATTGTTAACAAGCTTGAAAAGGGTTCTCTCCAAACTCATTTTTGGATTTCTTTCTTTTGTAGGTGTTGCAGTTTATGTATTTTTTTAACCATGGAGATCGATTAAATTCTAAAACTCGATGTATTTTCTTTATCTTTAATCCTAACTTTGTGTATAACTGTAAGTTTCTTTGATGGCAAACCTAATTGGTTTTATCCATTACTGTGGTACTAATTTAAAAACCTGACCTATAGCCATATTTTATTTTTGCACAATTCATTTACAAGAAGAAGATAACATAGATTTAGTAATCTTAACTTTTCTGGAGCCAGTGGATAATCATTAAGGAGATTATGCAGATATTCTGGATATTCTAAATCAGATCTGAAAATATAAACTTTTTCTGAGTTTTCAGTTAAATCAGCAACTTTGAATTTAGTGATTTCATCTTCTATTAACTATTTAAAATAGTCATTTGGCAAACATTGCCTCATAGCGCCTGCATAGAGATTATTAGCATCTAAATATATGATGTATTTATTTGGCGGTTACTCATCATAATTTTTCATATAAGGGTTATTTGCTTGTACATATTGATCAACAACATATTGAATGCCGATTCTCATACTCTTTTTAATAAATAAAAATTGTAAAGTGAATATAAGTTTGCAGAAACACCACAGTATTTATCTAAGTCATGCTGAGCTTTCGACTTGTTGACTTAAATGATTTTCAGAGCAATTACCAGCCTTGTCATTGGCTGGCGTCACATAAACAAAACCACGCACTACAACTGACGTGACATGCAGGCTGTGCTGACGAATTATTCTGCTGAGGTGTCGTGTAATCTTCCCGATCCTGATGAACAATGGAACAACGACGACCAGGTGCTGTTCAGTGGTTGGCCTTCTTGGGAGATTGTTGAGTGTTTACCAATCTCTCATTCTTCTTGAGAAGTAATGTCTTTCACAAGTTGAAGCGTTGAATCTTCCCATCTGATTTGATCGTCATGCTCCCAAGTATGTCTTGCAACAGCAGATTTTTCAATCTGAGCTTTCGAGCAGCTTGAAAAGAGCATACTCTTTTAGACGGGTTGAGAGATTCTTACCAGTCTCTCCAATGTAAACCAAACCACAGATCGATACCGCAGATCTAAAACCAGCCATGTGGAAGCACTACATTGAGGACAGCTTAAGTACTTTGCGTGATGGGCTTGATGAATAGGCTAATTTTCTTGACCATTTTAACAGTATCCATCCCTCCATCAAATTCCCAATGGAAGTAGAAGAGCAAAACATATCTACCTCGATTCTGGACGTTCTTCTTACAGTTAAGCTTGATGGAACTTTGAGCCACAAAGATCATATAGTAGAATAAGTAGATGAACTCGATGATCTGAGGACAGTCTTAATCAACAATCGTTTCCCAAGGAGAGTTATTGAGTTATACATGAGGTCGTTAGTCTGCTCAGAACAAAGATATCTTCGTCCTGAAGAAGTTTCATCTGTTTGTGTACCTTACATTGGACCGGCTTCTCACAAGATTGAACGGATCCTGTGCCGAGCACGAATTAAGGTTTTCCACCGTAGTGACCGTAAAGTGTACAAAGTCTTACATAAGCACATAGACAGAGTAGATGCCCATTCCGTTCCGGTCGTATACCGTGTGAATTGTGGATTGAAAATTCAAGGAATCAAGTACTGCGGCTCTGGAGACATATAAGTGAAGACCTCTCAAACTGAGGCGCAAATCTTATCGTTGTGCCATTAGATATAAAAGCTTGAATGGCTTAATTAATTTTGGTTTTTTTAATATGCATTAAAATGACGTCCATTCACATAACATTAGATTAAAGAACCTTCATCGACTTCTGCCTTGTAATACAAAATGTGCTCAGTTTAGAAGTAATTATCATTTTATGAAGGAATATGAGTTGCCTGTAAATGTTAGAGAATTATCGTCAATTTTAGAATTTAAGAGGAAATTTTTTAATACTTTTTAATACTTGTGATGTATTTATTAGATTTACTTGTCTAATTTGTAATATATTATATGAGGACTCTCTTGAAAAGCACCTTATGGTGATAGTAAACTCTTCTCTAAGTATATTATTTATTATTATTATTATTATTATTATTATTATTATTATT
>JBAHVQ010165822.1:0-20202 GCA_036872915.1 Nanipora kamurai | reverse complement strand
TCCGTAATGCTTGGTCTTGTGCAGCGGTTAGCAATCCTTCGGTTTCTTTCTTTAGTATTCCTCTTTTTAGCCATCCCCACGATTCTGGGTCCCTAACTTGTTCTGTAGCTGTTTCAAATTGCCCATGTAATGCTTTGTTCTTGAATTTCGACATTCTCTCTTCAGTCACTTCTATTTTTGTAGGCCCCTCTTCCAGGATATTTTCATCCAATACGAAATTATTATTATTATTATTATTATTATTGTTATTATTATTATTATTGTAAGTTCACGGTGTCGGTGTAATTTACTGGTCTCTTCATACTGCTGCATGTCTATCAAGTCTCCATGACCTCAGATCGACAGTACCTTCCGCAGGATGTTTGTGCTTCCAAGCAATGCTGATTTCTGTAAGACTTCAACGCTGTGCTTGATCTTCAACTGATCCAAGAAATATGAGAGTTTGTGAGGAATTGCCTTAATGCTACTATTACCACTGGAATCACTGTACTTTTCTCTTCCACATCCTTTCAATATGCACTTTGAGGTCAGCATATTTGTTAAACTACTCAAATTCCTTCTGGGTTACGCTACCATCTCCGGGCACTGCCACATCAATAAGGAAGCATCGATCTGCCTCCTTATCTACTACAGTGATATCTGGCCTGTTAAGTTCGACTTTCCTATCAGTCTGTATAGTAAAATATCAGAGGATTTTTGCACGCTCATTCTCCAGTACCTTTTCTGGTTCATGAAGATACCACCGAGTGCCAACTTCTGAAATCCATACTTCTGACATGGACTCGACTCTCTTTAAGCGTCCTCCTTGGACTTTTGTAAGAATTCTTTCTTTCTTCAGAGTAACACGTTGCTGAAGTCTGACTGTTCTGGTTTTAATATCAATCTTTTTCAATATTTCCAAGTCTTTTTTAAGTTCTTCTTCTTCTCTTTCTGCTTCTTCGCCTTTTCCTTCTCCTCCTTCTTCTTCTTATTGTTATTATTATTTATTATAAGGTCCCGGCGAAACACCTAACTTTATCACTTAACCTAAAAACTATCATCTTCTAGTGTTTAACGCTTAACGGAGTACATATTTTCCTTCACTTATCTTCTTAACTCTTATTGTTTGGGCTTACGGGATGTTTTCCCTTGACGAGTAAAATCGACTGGCGTTAGCCAGAGTAAAATCTTACAATAAGTTACCATTTTGTAACCACGGCCAAGAAAGGGTTAAGGACGAAATGTACAAGTTTGTGAGATGTGATATATAATATCAATACTTTATAATTTATTTCAGTTAATTAAAGATAAATCTTATCGGTGGGGAGTGTAAGTAAAAAGATAGTTAAGTTAATAGCTAATTAACTAACTAACTAACTAACTAACTAACTAACTAACTAACTAACTAACTAACTAACTAACTAACTAACTAACTAGATAAATAAACAAACAAACGAACAAAAGAATGAACAAACGAACGAATGAATAAAAGGATGAACGAATTAATGAATGAACGAATGAATAAATTAATGAATGACTAAATAAATGACTGAATGAATGAACGAATGAATAAATAAATAAATAATTATATGACGCACATCTTTCTCATTGAGTTAAACTTTACGTGCGCTTCATGCTAGTCAAGTAAGTCAATTGATAGTTTACAACATAACCAATCAAAACACATAATTGAAAAATAATTAAATGAATAAACGTATGTAAATGGCCAAAATTCTCTACGAGTGGCCATGCCTATTTGTCAGAAAATTTGTAGGGACGCTGGCCTCGCTCCCTAAAAAATCGAAGTTACACCTCTAATTAAATAGAACCGAGACAGACCGTGGTCAATCGAAGGACGTGGTCTGGAAACTCTTTGACTCTGTTCCGTGTATGTTTTTGATCAAAAAGTGTATATAAGTTGGTATAATCAGGCAATCAGCCTATAGAAATGTTCGGGTTCAGCCTTTCAATGGTGATAGCCTATCTATCATCGTCGCAGCTACATTATTTTACTTTGCGAACTTCTTTGAAGTTTAATAAGCTACTCTTTGAAGTTTTTTAAATTTTTAGACAATAATTTCATGGACTATGGAAGAGTAACCGCGATAAACCTTAAAAGTCGATTCACTTAGGCGTTGGAAGACAATATTGAGATTATATGGCTCTTTTCACACTTTATTCCATTTTTCTACCCTTGAATTACCACCAATTGGTGCCTGATGGTCCTGATTATAAATAGTCTAAACAAATTGTCATAGACGGGCTGCTTGTTATTTCAATGCACTATACTTTCCTGTTGCTTTGAATAGCCAATGTTTTAAAGTTGGAAAACTCTCTCTCAACTTCTAAACAATGCCCGGCGTATTACGTAATTTTTAAAAACGAGTAGGAGTGTTTTATCAAATGTAAAACACGAAGCGACAACCGAGTGTTTTAGATTCGGTAAAACACGTACTACGAGGTTTTTGAATGGCTTCAAAAACGAATCCCTGAACATGCTAATTTGCGAAGAAAGTTTGAAAATAAATGTTTTCTAAGCCGAGAAAATTCGACGAGAAAAACAAGCATGCTTTTATTGCATATAAAGATACGACACAGTTACGATTTTCCTTTGTATTTTCCTCATGAATTTATTGAGTTTTTGAAGTATAATTTAGGGGTTATACTCGCTGTAGCAGGTTTTTCTTATGAATTGGGCTTGACTTGCATTTCATGCCAGTTCATGACAAACAAATTTTTCCAGTAACTCATCAATCTAAATGTTCTTTGATGTGCTTTTCCGGAATAAGTCAAAATAAATATAATTCAAGAAAATTCTAGATGGTCTAAGAAGGTATCCTTTAAAGCCCGCTTGTTGTCTTTGATAAAACTTGTCTCATTAGACTGAACTTTAACTTGTCTCATTAAGGCCATTAGTCGGTACGCAGTAGCTTGTTTTTGAAAAAATGGGGTAACACGTATAAAATTATTTCCAGGTCATGAGTCGAGATGTGTGCCATTCATAATGAAGAAATGTCCCCATATTAATTCTTTTGCACCAAAAGCTGAAGATGTCAAGGCTTCTGTTCGAATTATTGATGGTTCGTCCTTCCAAAACCTGCAAGTTGCAATCCAGATATCTTGGACAGTGCCTAAACAAGGTATTATTTTTCTTTTTACTTTTCTTTTTATTGTATAAACTTAACTGCTTAGTCATACGCTTTGTTTCTTTCATTTCATACTTAATCGTGTTATAATAATCGTGTTCTTTACATAATAGAAATTATTATTATTTATTATTGTTATTAATGACATATTATTATTAACAATCAAAAATTAATAGTTCTATTCCAAGTCAAAACTGTTATAAAGTCAACTAACTTTCTGTAGACAAAATCGTCAATAGTCGTCAAGAGGAGGATACATCACTGCATCTTCTCAGCTTATTACGACGATCTTCTGGTTAATTAATATGGATAATGGTGTCAAGGCATTCTTTTCCTCTACCATACAAAATCTACCTTTATTTATTTATTTACCTATTCATTTATTTATGTATTTCTTTATTTCTTTATTTATATATTTATTTATCACGTTGCTTACGCGCAACATCTTCAGAATGACAAGGATTAAACTTCGGCAAAACTGTAAATTTGTAATCCAGGAATGCATATTGTGGTAATGGTAAAGTGGTTCTTCGGATTGTAATTATTCTTTGTCTTGAGCTTTCAACTCGTTGCTTCGAGTCTTGTGAGGGAACGAAGCTCGATGAGTGATCCCTATATATGGATTGCTAACTGGCCAGTGCAATGTAAAGCAATGATGGCCGCACATGGGGGGCAATTTTGTACGCCAGTTTCAATCCCTTGCGTGGTCGTGCACGTCAGCTTTCGTCTCCTACCGTACGCGACTTTTCGCAGTTTCTCATTACTTCTTGTTGAAAACACAGACACAAAATCTCTTAGAAAGGGTGAGAAAGACATTTAAATTTCAAATATTTTTCAAAAAATATCAGAGCAAGTTACAGGGTATAATTTTCGTAAATATGAATGGCAAAATCACTTTAGGAATCTGGACGGCAAACAATCTCTTTTTTCACTGTTTGTTTACCATTTTTAGACAGCTTAGCGCACTTGTCTAAATCATGTCTAAACCACACAGCATGTCTAAATCTTTTTAAATACTTGGTCATGAAAAATTCTTCTGGTATCATTTCGTTTGAACTATTCCGTAATTGTGAATGTTTCGAAACAAAATCAAACAAGTTTTGAAGTAAAAGTCGTGTAAAAGACTGGAACTGACGTACAAGACCGCGTAGAGGACTAAAACTGACGTACAAAATTTCCTTCCATGAGCGGCCATCCTGGCTTGACATTTTCTCGGCAAATGACTGGGAGTTAGCTATCCATACATAGCGATAACTGAGGTGGATTGGATGTTTTATGGCGGTTAGTCACGCGTTTCTGTGACATCAATCTCTGCGAGCGTCTGATTGGTCAGTTGTCCTTTGTGACGTTGTGATTGGTGATACGATTGGGTGGATGATTTTGATGTCTCAGGGGAAACCATGGTTGTGGTTTTTCCCTTTTCGGTTGAGTGTTCGTTGTTGAAGCGAATGATGGGACACGATGGAGTGTATTCGGTTCAAGTTACTGGTAGATGGTGGGTATGTCTATTGAAGGTAGGCTTCTCTAGGTATGTCTATTGAAGGTGGGTATGTCAATTGAAGGCTATTGAAGGTAGATCTATCAATGCTGAACCAAGCTTCTTTAAATTAGCGGGTATATTATATGTATAAATACATATAATCGATCAAAAAAGATGTAGGATATACCGCACTGCTCTAACACGCCTGTTCATAAAATGATTTACTGTCTGTCTCACTCAGTCTGCCTTACGCAGTTTTACTGGCGAGATGACAAACACTAATGCAGTGCCTGGCTACCATCAGCAACTGTATACAGCTGTTTTGCCCTATTAGGCTCGTCAGCACAGTGTAGCTGATAGTAAGCCAGCACATCGAAACGGTATATATATCACAATCATATGTATATACATACAGTGAGATATTACAGAGTCCTCTCGTCGCTACTCTGGCGTTGTTCACGATCTTCAGGCAACTAGGCAGACTTCAGGTGGGGCTTTTTTTATGTTATCGGCGTATTATTGCGTGTGAGGCTGGATGACTCTTCACATCTTTCTTCCACGAGGCTGAATTTAGAGATGCTGAATATGTTTTTGGTGTCGGCATTTCAATACAAGTTCCGATCTTTTATTCAAGACCGTTCTTTTGTCCGCTTTTAAAATGGATAGTTTTCCTCAAACAAAGGCTGTATCGCTTTGCTCCTTTCGTAAATGTCGCGGCCCTTTTCAAAATTTCCATTTAATAATAAAAACTCTCTTCTTTCCATTAAATCCCAAATGTATTTGGATAGTGCCGTTTCGTTTGCATATTTCTTATCTTTGAAAGATTTGGTATCGTTTCTTTAGCGTTCCTTGAAAGGGTTTGCTGCCATACCTACGTAATGTTTTGTTTCCCCATTGTCGGCTGTTGTAGTGTTCGCTCGGTAAACCACGTTCTTTGTTTGGCATTTTCCCGGAATTGGACATTCGTCTTTTCGTCAGCAGTTACAGCTGCTGATCGTGCGGGGTTTCGTCTTCGCTAGAATTCTAATGCTTCGAGATAGCGCTTCTCATGCTGCTCATGCAACTATAACTAACTTTTATTACGCTTCGGCTGAATATCTATCGCAGGGTAGAGGATGGTGGGAAATGCTTGTTAATCAGGATTAGAAAGTTGCAGCCAACGTTTGATCGGACATTCTTGCTGAATGGCGGGCTGTACCAGATTATGTTCCTGTTCTGTTTCGTTGGTTGTTCGGGTCTAATTGCGGGAGCTTTGCCTTCCGGGTTGTATTCTAGTTTGGTGTTAAAGTTGCTTCGTTTTAGGGCTCTTTCGTATAGTAGCGCTGCTGTGTCAAAGGAGAGACGGTCGGAAGAAAGGATTGAAATGTGTTTATTAATAACGTTGGAAGTTGTTTAGTTATGGATGCAGTGGTTACATTGGCTTTGTGTGAATAGAGGGTCGTCATTTGGTTTGCGCTAGGGCTGGTAGTTGCTGTTGTGTAGGTTGCAGGTGATGTCTAAGACATTCCCGATTTTCTGGTTGGCCACTGCAGTTGTTTTAAGTCCAAATGTCTCGAAAATTGTGCCTAGTTTCTTCCTCGCTTTGTCCGCTGGTCTACCCTCGGTGAAGTCCCACGTTTTCCTTTCCAAACTTCGTTGACAGTTCGTTAAGCACATAAAGTCCTGTAAGTTCACAAATTCCACTTGCCTGAAGATCGTAAACAACATGAAACTCAGAACAGCGACGAGAGGACTTATTAATATCTCATGGTAATTTATCTCGGCCACAAGGTGTTGAGCACTCTACTGGTTTTCGCAAATACCGCTTTAGCGCCCTCTCTCTGTCTCTGTCTCTGTCTCTGTCTCTGTCTCTGTCTCTCTCTCTCTCTCTCTCTCTCTCTCTCTATATATATATATATATATTCAGTTAAGGTTGATCTATCTCTTTATATATATTCAACTAAGGTTGTCCCGTAGAAATCTAAAATATGGGCCCGAAAAGTATCATGGGAGGAGGGATTTCCCGTTTAAGCTTTTAAAAATTATCTATGTGAGAACAAAGGCCCCATCCACACGTATTCGTAGAGCATGCGCATTGCCTAGTAATATGAACTATTCCAAACGATCGCAGGCTCGAATTGCAATAATGTATGCGCGCGCATATACGAACTATGTTAATTTGGCACAATTTATAAAAAAATATCTCGTATTTGCTTCGTATTCGCTTCGTATTTGCTGTTGTTGGAATTGAAATGGCTAAGTCAACAAAAGAAACAACTAAATCTAACTCAAAAAGCAAACCTGAATCATTTATTTGGACGGATGATGAAGTAGAGCTACTCCTTAAAGTTACTGAGGAGTATAAAGTCGGACAAACCGCCGAGAATGTCAACTGAGAATCTTGTCAGAGCAAGTACTCTGACACCCTTGAACTGTTCATGGCGCAGTATCCGTCCGCAGAAAACGCCGAGGTCATTTGCAAAGATTTTCCATACAAGAAAGAAGAGATGACGAAAGTAATTATAACCACCAAACTAAAGCCGATACGATCGAAATCCAGGGCAGTCGTCGATAGTGGCAGAAAAAGTGGATATGGCAGGGTAGTTCTCCTCTACTTTGAGTCATACGAGGCTATATGGGGAGGATCTCCTGCTACATCAACTATACGTGCTGAATTGAGTCTACCGACATTACAGAAGAAGTAGAATCAAGAAGCTCGAGTCCAGCTCCAGCACGTCCTGCACAAAGTACAAGCTTCGAGAGTGGGAGAAAAGATACTGAGAACCATGAGCCTGAGGCATCTAAAGAAATGCAAAGGCAAGAGTCTACAGTAATTGCAAGACGAGATTTGCTGAATGCAAAGCTGAGAGGCCACAAACAAGATAAATTCAAAAGAAAACTTTCTACGGATACTCAGCTATTAAGTATAGCCCAAGAAGAGAGGCAGATCAAGAAACGATTACTTGATAAAATGAACTATATGGACAAGGATCATTCTCAACACATGGGAAGACTTAGCACCAGTATGGAACAGCTGACTGGATCTATTGCTGAGAGATTCGCAATGCTGAGGTAGATGATGCAGTCTAGTGTTTTACCTGCACAATATACCCCACAACATAGTGCTTTGCCGGCACAATACACACCACCAGGACCCAGTTACCATGACGGGTACAATTTAACACCATTACAGCCAAGGCGCACAGAGCCAGCAAGCTTGTACCCCAACTTCTGATAAATGAACTTTGTCGCTAAACAATTCCTATAAACTCAGTTAGTTAACTTACATAAGTTTTTAATAAGACAGAGACTTCTTTAAAGACAGCGACTTTACTTTAAATAGCAGTAATAAATATGAAACAATTTTATATTTAGAAATTATGCATATGATCAATTAAAGTTAGTGTGAAGTTCAATGTTCAAGTAAAAATACTCTTAGCATAATAGTATTTAACAAAGTTACAGAAATAGAATACTTCAATGTATGATTAAAAGTTTAATTCTGACCTGATTACATGGAGCTTTTTCGACCCCAGGGCTGAATTCAACTCTGCTGAGCTTGCCTTATTATAAAACCCTCTTTAAATCTTTAAAACCCTCAGTTATTCAGATTTCATGTCAAAAATTTCCAAAACCAGACCTGAAATTTTAGCCCAAGTAGAGCTCTCAAGGCTCAAAGTATCTGGTTAGAATTCTTCTTATTTTCTTACCTTCACCCTCATTACAATCAGTAGTGAAGTTGTTGGCCATAATAACTGGTTGAAAGTCTCTATCATAGTTGATGGCAGAGGCAGCCTTTTCTTCAACAATCTTTTCATTCCTCAGCTCGCAGTAATTATGCAACGCAAAGCATGCATATATGACACACGGGAGCTCATCCATATTTATATCCATTGCTCTCTTCAAAGCTGCAAACCGTGCTTTAAGGCGACCAAAGGAACACTAGATTACTTTCGAGACTTGCACAAGGTCAAACCGAAATATTGCTCTTGCAGAGTTGAGCCACCATTCGAATACTCCTTCATAACATATGGCACTAGTGGGTATGCAGGCCTGGCCGTAAAACTTTTTGCAGGCGCGCGGGAGATCGCGTGCGCTGAATATTTAGGCGTGGCGCCTAAATATTCAGTAACATTCATGTACAGTATGCAAGCACAAAACCGAGAACATTCTCAAATAAACTTAACTGTTCCAAATCGAAAATAAATTTAAACAAAAATCAAAGCAGATGCTGTAAAATGATGCGGTCACTTTAAAAACTATGCTTTTAAAAAGCTACGCTTAAAAGTTTTCAACAAGTTACAATAAATCAACAACATCCGCGCCACTGTCCGACTGACTATCATCTGTTTCAGACGATGTTGACGAGTCATCATCTACAGGTACGCAGGCGATGGAATTTCCGTTCATAATCTTCGATCGCTTAGCAAAAGAGTCAACAAGCTGAAGGCCCTCTCAACTGCTGAATTAGAACCAGAAATGCACGCTATCAGTTCGATCAAAAAACAGAGATTTGGGAATTCAAGCGTAGCCAACACAGTATTCATACTTTTTATTGATTGTGTAAAACCTTGGATAACTTGTAATGGATAACAACAACACGCGCGTTAAAGCTAACTCATCCGAGGCGCGTGATTTCATGCTCTTGCAACAAAAGAGGCGCGTTGAATAACACGCTTCTCGGTGCCTTGAGGTGCGTGACGAGGCCCGCGCTCCTCAAACGGCCAGGCCTGGTATGCAGGATCTCCTAGTATGAACACTGGCACAGGACCCCCATCAGGTATGATCGTGCGTTTGCACGGAGGTATTTTCCACTCTTCAGGGAAGAATTCAAACTTGAGGTAGAAAATACTCTTGCATCATGCACACTCCCAGGCCATTTCACGACAACATCCATAAAGCAATACTTGAAGTCATATGTAGCTTGAACATTAAGGCTATGACGAGCCTTGCAATTAGTATAGTCAGTCGAGTTTATGCTTGGTTGCTTAATTTCAATGTGAGTTCCATCAATTGCGCCCAAACATTGAGGGAAGCCATGTGCTCTATGGAACTTTTTCACTAGGTTATGCACTTCTTCTTCTGTACTTGGAAGCTTAATATACTTTGGCCCAAGATGGATTGGTATGGCTTTACACACCTTCCTGACAATTTTCGACACAGCTTGGCGTGAAACTCCGAAAGCATTAGCCGTTTTGCGAATACGACCTTCATCGCTCAAATAGTATAATGTCACAGCCACTTGCTTCACAACATCGACTGCTGTCCTCGTGATAGTGTTGTTTCTTTCAATGTGCGGCCTCAGTTCTTCGGATAACGAGTACAGGGATTCTCGACTCATCCTGAAGTTTTCCCTCCACTCTTCCGGTACCACAGTTTGGCTGGCAAAGTTGTCCCACCAAGCATTCGTTCGTCCTGGCCTTACCCAGAATCTTCGTGGTCTAGCTGACTTTTTATTTATTCGTTTTAAAACGACTTTTTGCGACGTTGAGACGGAAACCATCTTCATAATATTCACTCACTTTCTCAAATATTCTTCGTGAACGTTTAACATAGTAACATGCACCTAAATGCATGCTATTAGACTTGAAATCAGCCCAAGTAAAATAGCCATACAGTTTTGGTCCGCCATCTTGAAAACAGATACAAAACACGCGCCGCTATAGACTGGACCCGATCATCAACGTCATCGTTTTCGAAAACCTCCGTTTTCGCCCGTCCACACGTAAACGCGAAATCGGCGTTTTCAAAAAAATCCACTCTGGAGAGAGTTTTCGAAAACCTCTATTTTCGGTTGCCGAAAACGCTGTTTACGTGTGGACGCCAAAACGGAGTAAAAACCTCCGTTTTCAAAAATATCCGCATACGTGTGGATGGTGCAAAAGTCTAATTTGATAATTAGATATCAACCGACTATTTCTTCTCTCCAACGACTATAACCGAAAATCTCTCTCCCAAGATACCTCTTGGGGCTTATATGTTGATTTCTAAGTGATAACGTTAACTGAATTAGCTGTATATATACTATTTATGATTAAAATCCTTTATGTCCTTCCCGACGTTTCGGGGTTCAACCCCTTTATCAATCATCCTTGATAAAGTTAAAAATTACCCTTGACAATCAATTTACCTTGATGAAGGGGTTCAACCCCAAAACGTTGGGAAGGATATAAAGTATTTTTAATCATGAAAAGTATAACTATTTTTTGAAAAACTCGGAGAGGGAAGACCTAGCCTCAAAAAACAATATAATTTCTATCAAAATGAAAACTAACCTGTAATGTTTCGGAGCACTAACCTTCTTCAGATACCTGCGTTCATTGTCAAGGGAATTCGGCTCTATGTAAATATATATATATATATATATATATATATATAAACCAATTCATAGGATATTTCCCGCTAAGTGTAGTGCTCGATACAAGATTGCAGAGCTTTTATAGTGTATGTATATCTGTCTGCCTGTCTGTCTGTCTGTCTGATTGCGTGAAATCCAGAGTAGCGACACAAGACATTTTAAGTTTATTTCATGTTATTTCATACTACTATACTTATCAAATATTGAGCACTCTTAATACCAAAGCCATTCCTTATTTTTAGGTTCATTTTTGTGTATATATATATACTGTATATACCATAAAAATTATCATCATAATATATGTATAGGTTATCATATGAGGGGCGAGGCGATATAATTTTTTTATATCGTCCTGAAACTGATATCGCCTCGTCCCGATTATGACAACCTGATTATTATATACTTGTGCCTTTATCAAAAAGCGACAAATATAGCGGGACAAAAAACGATATCAGGGACATATCGTTTTCATGTCACCCTGTTATCGCCCTGATAAAGGTACAAGTATATGATAAATATGTGTATGTGTATGTGTATGTGTAACTGGTAATAATGAAATTGCTGGCTAATTAAGTCAAGTCGATAAGCTTGAGAGGTGACGGAGCGAATGGAAAGGAAACACCAAGTATGTGTGTCGTTAAAATACAGTAAAATGGGATTAAAGTAATGTTTCTGATAAGCGAATTATTTTCGAAATAATTAAACTCGTTCGAAAGATAAAGTTCGAAATTGGAGTGTGAAGAACAGGAAAGAGAAAAATCGTTCAAAGAAATGCCAGGTTGAATCTAACGGCTGTGAGAGAGGATGCATGAAGGTAAATGCGTTGCTATTTTCTTCCCCGTCAAAGGTGCTGTGAGATACGCGCATGAAAATGGCAGTGGCTATGGCCGAAATACAACGTTTTTAAGAAATAAACAAGTTAAGATAGTGATCTCGGAAATGTTTACAAGTGGCTTTGTCTACAAATTCGATGCCTTTATGCAATGTCCATTAAGCAGTAATTATTTGTTCTCGACATAAGAAAACAATAAAATCACAGGGGTATCAATAATAAAAAATAATTGTCAAATCAAAATTACTTTGAAGTTAAGATGTAAAGCTAGTAACACAAAATTGATAAAAATTCTGATATGAATGAACTTACGAGTTTTGAATCGTCTCTTTTTATCTGATCTGATTTCACTGTAACTGATTAATTTGTAGGTAGAAGTAGCATTTGGGGATGGCAGATAAGAGTTTTGGGACTACATGGCAGTCCAGGATATCAACAGTGCTATCAAATAAACACAAAAGATCCCTGGGTTGGTAACTTTATATTTACTAAATGTTTTGTGTTTTGATGGCTTTCATGTTTTCATTTTGGAAAGTAGGGCTTTTTTAACTCTAAAGCGACGAATTGTTTTTAAGGTCTTTTAGATTAATCTACTTTACATGTGATTCTGCATGATATTTTTATTGAAAATTGAGAGCAGGCTCCCACATGAAAGCCAAATTAATTGTCTTTCGACTATAGACCAAAATGTAACCCATCCAAAATCAGAGCCCGCGTGCGGAGGGGTCAGTATGGGTGGGACTCTGCTTAATTCTGCTCCATTGAGCTCAGAGAGACAGGGGCCCTTTTTGCTTGCCTGTTTTGCCATTGTGTTGACAATCATATAAAAAACAAATTTCAACTTGCACTTGCTCACTTGATTTCTCAATATTTTTATGCATAAAATGTTAAAAAAGAAACTGAGAGTCATTTACGCTCCCTATTCGCGGCCTAAGAGTTAAACGACTTAACTCCTTCCCTTCCAAGGGAGACTTCTATTATTTTGGCCGCTTTGGTTCGTCAAAGGAACAGATGTGGCAGTGAAGGAGTTAAGGGAAATAGCTAAAAAGTTAAAACATTCATAAACTACGAAAAATCCTAAGGTTTTCGGTTAAGGGTCTTCGTCAGAGAGTGAAACACACGTATCCTGAATACGTTTCGCTCTCTGACGAACGACCTTAGCTTAAAAAGTTTGGCAGTTTATTGTCCTCTTAAGCTTCAATGGTGTGATACTGCCAACGCAACATCCTATTTTTATATCGTTCTAAGAACGATAGGATTTATTTGGGATGAGTGAGATGCATATGTCGATATAGCGCCGATACAAGGGACCTGCAAAATGTCCCACAGGTAATACAAACTGGAAACATGATTGTCGCAATCAAGGTTACTAGCAGAAAGAAAGGTTTGAGTAAAGTTATATCACAGCCGTTGTAGTAAGAATTCTTGTCAACTTACAAAGGACTTCTTCAGAGGTACAAGACAGAATTATTGTGAGCCTAAAGTAACTTATCCATTACAAGGAAACTGTTCCTTTTTTTAATCGTTTATGTATGTAATTCTTTTGATTTGCATATGCATAGTAACAAAGAAAGCCATTGATCATGTTTACATTACTTTGCCCGCCAGAACAGTTAATTTTGTACCACGTGATACATTGCTGCAAAAACCCTATTAGGTCTTCCATCCCGTCCTCTCTCCTCCACAGGTGTTCATGGGCAACCGCTGAGACTCACGTAATGCTTGCTGGCGGAAGTAAAGAAATCGAGAGAAAAGTTGAAGGAGACTTCTGCCGACTTGCGGTCGATATCTGACCCTAAGGGTCGATATCTGCACCATGATATTTAATCATGAAATCTCCAGACAATCTACCAATTTTTTGCTTTAAATGTTAAAAAATGTTATCCTGTATTAGTTTGGATAGTTTTTATGCCTGTTTTTTGAATTTTGGATTATAATATTACCTACAAGGAAAATATTGCAGTGGTCAGTAGGGGGCCGTCTACTAAACGGAACCTCTGATCAGAAAGTTTTAACAAAATTTGCAGTCTTTGAGACAACGCCGCTTGCCTGATTAAAGACGTCCATTATTTTAAAGTAAGCTCATGACCTTTCAACGTTTTGTGAACTACACGATAATGCCGGACATTGGCGAACTAGCCCATCACGTGAAAATATTCCCAGCCGATGTTTTGACCCATCGTCTTTGCTTTTACAACAACTCGGACAGCAATTTTTTCCCGATTTCCAAGCTAACAGATAATCGTGTGTTTAACATAAATCCGTTAAATTCATTGAAACTCGCTCAAACGCTTTTTCAATTTTCGTAAGGAACGTATTTCGTGACAACTTTTATTTTTGCTTAATTTCTGTTCCCCTGTATTGGCGCCATTTTGAAACCAAAAGTAGGCACAGGTTTCCTTCGCTGACTTCTATATAATTGGAATGTGGGTCTCTAATACTTTTCGTGTCCACAAGTGTCCGCAATTAATCGGCGCCAACTTGGTGAGTCATCCGACGATTTCCGACGAGTAATACTACATAAAAACATTCGGAATTATCCCTCGAAGGGAAACTTGTAAAAGATATACGAACTTAGTCAATTTTTTTATTTTACCGACAAATGTTTTTACCTTTCAAAACGCTGTCAACTCCCTAAATTCGCTTTTCTCTCGAGTTTGATTTCATCTCATGAAACACATCTTGCATGTGATTGGTTGAGAAGGGCTTATGAGCTACTAAGATGTCGGACTTTTGAGGACATTTTCCAGAAGTTTATCCACAGTCCAGTTATATAGAGGTCAGTGGTTTCTTTAAAGTAGCAGCTATGGATTGACCAGGTGGAAAACGTAATCAAAGCCCAGGAAAATATCTTTACGAAAGCCATCGAGTCGGACACAGAAGTAAAATCATAACATTTAATAAAGTTCTAACGTTTCGTTATTATCATCACAACATCTTCAGAGAATAATTTACATAACTTTCTAAAGCCTAAGTATATAGTTACAGAGTTGTAATAATATTCATGCATTAACCAATAAGAGGACGTACTAAAAATAAAAGTTACAGAAATGAGTAACACTAACAACATGGAAGAACGAAAGAAGAAATTATAAAAGGAAAAGTGGTGCTGAGCCAATATTGTCATTTAAACAGGGCTTAAGATTGCAAATTGGTAGATTTTCTCGTAAGAGAAGTTCGAACTCGAATGTATATTCTCTGAAGATATTGTGATGATAACGAAACGTTAGAACTTTATTAAATGTTATGATTTTACTTCTGTGTCCGACTCGATGGCTTTCGTAAAGATATTTTCCTGGGCTTTGATATTCCTCTTGAGGTCAGTGGTTTCCCACAATTTTTCTCTCGATTTCTTTACTTCCATCCGCAAGCATTACATGAGTCACAGCGGTTCCCCCCGGAAACCTCTGCCGAGGAGAGAACATGCCGTTCGTAGCAAGCTACTTAATCAAATAGATATATAAAATATCAAATAGAAATATCAAACAGATGGACGCTGTGGGCATGTCACAGATAAAATACATTAACTCGCTGCCCATATTTTTAGATGTATATTCAGTTTCACAGACATATATTCACATGTTGCTATATAAGAAAGGTTAAAGAGAAAACATACTCAAAGAAATTTGTCATCTTGTAAACTCAAGATTCGAGTTACATAAGACAAGACAAAAGTGAAATGGTAATATTTCGATTTTATTACAAAATCTTCATCAGACCACGTGACTTTACATAAACATGCCTAGGGGCCTGTTCATGTCCCGGTAACCGGGCTGGCCCGCTTACCGGGGATCTCGCCTCACCGTTATTTTACTATTAGAATTTTCGTTGTGTGCATATGGGAAACCGGGCTGGCCAGCCAAGATCTCGGCTACGTCAACCGAGATCATTGGTAAGCGGGATGAAAAATTTGCCATATGAAAATTCGTCCCGCCTGCCGGGATGAGAGGTTTTGTGATGTAATTGCATAAAAACGTTGATTATTAAATTATTTCAAACATTGAACAGTAAGATTTTCCGTCACACGTCCTAACGATCGAAAATCGGCTCTCGATCTGTCAAATTCGATCAATATTTTCGCCATTCTCAAGATATTAAACTGTTACGTGTAGATGAACACGTGTCCAATTTCATCTCGGTAGGCGAGATAGAAAGTGCCATACAAACACAAGAAGTTAATCTTCCCGCTTAGTGGCCCAGCTCGCTTACCAGGACCATGTGAACAGGGCCTAGGTCTACATAGATACTTACATGAATCGTGATAACATCATCGGTGAAAAAGAGGAACGCCTATCTGACCATATTTACAAATCAAATACTGATTACCAGCTGCCGTATAATTATTCTTGCTACGACTACTTGTAAGTGGTATATGTGCGTAAAGTTCAGCTGTTCGATCACGTGCTGTTGTGACTATCTGTTGACGTGATCCAAAAATAAAAAAATTCTATGATTTTCGTATAATGTTAACGTTAGATTACTTTTTCTATTAGTGACAACAATCTGATCGAAAAAGTATGCATGGATTTTCAGAATCGTGAAAAAGAAACTAAGCTAATCGGCATTTTTATGCGAAAACTGCCTTAAAAGTACGCAAAAAGTTTTAACGACCACTTTAACATTTAAAAACTGAATAGTCGTATGCATGAATAGTTTTTATAAGAAGCTAAAGTTCTAGTTGAAAGGACTTTCAAAAGTCTCATGATGTTAACAATGGCGAAAATAATAGATTACTTTTATTTTTATAAGTATTTTTGGTGTGACATCACCAAACAAAAAATATTCCCCACTTGCAACATCGTGGTCATTCCTTGAATTTATAGCTACTACCTGATGTACGCAGGTAGGCTGCTAAGAGACCGTTCATTATTTATTGGGAGGAGGGGGATGGGTGGTTTTCAGATATTTAACTTTGTTTTTTTCTGTTACCCACTACTCGCCAAACTTAAAATTTCAGATCCCCACTTTGGTTAGCAATAAATTTTAAGGTCCCCCCGTCGAGAATTAAAATTGACATTTGTGAGAATTGCAACTTTTATAGCATAATAAAAAGGAATATATGTTTTCCTGTTAATAAATGTTACCCAAGAAGGGAAACGATTTCTTTTTCTCATAAATCATTCATGAGTTTTTAAAGCAACAAATGTTTTCATGTCCCCCCAGGTTTTCGTTTGAAAGAATTGCAGTCCCCCTTCTTCTTTCAGAAAATTCCAGGTCCCCCAGTTTCTCATCTACCCCCCTCCGATAAATAATGAACGGTTCCTAAGAGGTTGTAATTGTAGCATACAAGTGGTATATCGATTATGTCATAATACCCTAAACATATGTAAATGCTAGTCCAGTGGTGGGTTATGACCGTATTGCACACTATAGGCTCTTTTACTAACCAACCTTGTTTGTTTTATGGACCAACAGAATAATTTTGCACAATATTTTACTGATATGGTTTTCTTTCTTCTTCATCTTATTGACTGGTTTTACCAAAATGATGTCAGCCCTCCGCACGCTATACCCCTGGGCTGCTGATCATGGATAAATTAAGTGTCTTATTTTTTTATCGACATTTTACTAGCTGCTGATTATGTATTATCCTGTCCTACCATGCAGTTGCTGAGTCCTGTTTTTTTGCGATACCTCCAGATCCTCAATTTCAAACCAGGCTTACTTACATCGAATTAACTATGAGGCAACCTTTCACTTAATCACAGTGTTTATTTTGATGTTATATTAGTAATAAACTTTCTTTATAATTGTTTTTGTAGGAAAAGGACGATATAGTTACCGCAGTTAAAGTGCCCAACCCCCTAGCTACATATTTGATAGAAGTTGAAGGTCTTCCAAGCTTGGATGATCCTTCAGAAAAGAGTGTAGTACGGCAGGAAGTTAAAGTATTAAGTGAGTAACCATACATTTAATAAACTGACTTACTGTATTGCAACTGATGCTTCTAATGATATTATGTGGGTAGTAGATACAGTATATGTTGACGTGAGAGCTGTATATAGCTGTTGAAATTTAAGACCTTAAAGACTCCGAAAATAACACTGGTAAATTTAAATATTTAAATTTCTACAGGAATTAATTGACAAAATATCAAAACTGCTTTTTATATAGTATTTACTCATTTAAGACAATTGTTTAACTGTAAATACATAGTGAGGGAGTCAATCATGACTTTAGAAGAGCATACAGGATTCAGTTGTATGCCTTTGATTCTACTTTATTTTGATTTTCTTCCATTTTAAAGTTTTAACACTCGGTGTAGTTAAGTGAAATATGATTTTAAACAAAATGAATTATTTGTTGATTTTTTAAAATTTTTTCATTGTTCTTGTATCACACAATCAAGATATAGGATCAATAACTGACAATGCTCCTTGACCTCACTGGTTAACCTCATCATCACCTCAGGGAGTCTTGAGGCCAAAGAATACACTTTTTTACATCGCTACTAATATATAAGGGTATAATGGTCGATTTAAAGAGGAAGTAACTCAAATTTTAAAAAAATGATTTAGATTGGTGTTATTAACATCTTAAACACAATTATGGAGAAATATCAGATGAAAATGAAGCTTTTAGGATCAGATCACTGAAATGTTCATACAGAGGCTGAGAGACAACATATCAATATATTGATTAATAAATGAATTAAAATAATGCATTGTCTTAATATGACGATATATAGAGCGCAACCTTTTCTTCCTCACAAACAAATACAAAATCTCAATATTTGCAACAGATGATAGTATGAATAAATGTCATCATTGTATGACTTTGTTTGTTTTGCAGTCCTTGAGTGAATTAATTATCACACATTGATTGGTTGCTGAATCATTCAATTTCCTATTTATTTTGGACTAATATATTTTGTGAGGAAAATCTCTGGATTTATTTTAAAGTTGAGGAGAAACAGTGTTCATGGTCACCGTGTTATTGGTCATGAACACCTGGTTATTGGTCATGAACACCTGGTTATTGGTCATGAACACCTGGTTATTGGTCATGATCAAGTGGCATGGTCATCTGGTCATGATTATATATAAGCTGAAATTGTATAGTCATAAAGTCATGGTCATGTGATGGTGATCATGGTCACCTGGTCATTGTTCAGAGTGATCATGATAATGTAGTAGTGATGTCATGAACCAATTGTCATGTGATAGTGGTCATAACCCTATGGTCTGTCCTGATCAAATGTTTGTCTCCCATGACAACCTTATCATGCAAAAGTTATATTCATTTAAAAAGCCTAGTAATGCAACTTAGTCAACACTTGATTTGTTTCCTCTAAATTTTATGTAGGTCCGTGTGATTTGCTGGATGCATCAAGTGCTTGTTGTGGTATGTCAGCCATTCACTGGCATTTTTATATTTGACATGTATTTTTAGTATCTATACTTATTTTTTTTCTTCTAACGTTTATCTAGCTTGACTGTTTTTCCAGATTATATTGCTTTTAATTTTTATGTTTATATTAACTTATTAGAATTTGCAGGTCTTTGGTAGATATGGCAGCACTTGCAGATTACAGACAACTGTGGGATAACTTCAATGAAGTTTAAATTAATTGAAATTAATGGGTTACTGAGCATGACTCAAATTCTTTTGTTTATTTTACACGAATTCTTGTGTTTGGTTTTCTGAAATTATGAAACTCCCTTTTGCCTCTACCCAAAAAAGAATGACAAGCTTTAGATTTTTGAAACTGGAAGTTCAAACATTTGGCACTCCTAGACAAGCAAGTTGAGGGATTATAATAAAAATCCTGTTTTGTTTATTTTTCGATGTAATAGGGTCTCCAGCCAGTGTCACTAATCCATCAATCAATAAATTAAGGAAGTATATAAATAAATCTCCAATGTTCCTGCAGAACTCCATATTTTTAAAAGATGACAAAATATTATTTCATCCTAAATTGTATATTCCAATTATTAATATCATCATCTCACACTTCAATGATATATGATGATTGATAGGTAATACTCATTGCCCTAAGCCAGAATAATTTGTCAAAATAACAGCTTTATTTATTTTTACAGAATCCTATGTAAATGCTAGTTTAGTATCAAGTGAAAACAACAGGACCACTTTGTTCTGGACAACTCGGTATCCTGCAAGTCTAAATATTTCCGTGGGTGGTTATATAGTGCGATGGGTGAGCCAACCCGATGATAGATGCAATGCAGATGCCGTAAAAGTTCAACCGGTAATTTTTAAAATGTTAATTAAAATGGTAATTGTCAGAAAAATTCGTGGTTCAAAATCATCTGTTTGGGTAGGCGACCCATGCATATACCGTATATATATATATATATATAGAAAGTGAAACAGACGAAATTTGCTGTCGTTACTCTGAGTTTCACGCGCTTAGGCGATCATCAGGCAACTGACAGATCATTTAATTATTCACGATATACAGGTTCAC
>JBAHVQ010165802.1:8995-20207 GCA_036872915.1 Nanipora kamurai | reverse complement strand
AGATAGAGCAAATAGTATTATGTCACTTACCTCAAAAAGTCACTACAGTCTGTTTCATCTTCTGAAAGAATCTTCAGTCACCTGAAGATTCATATATATATATATATATATATATATATGTAACAATAAAAATCTTCTGCGGCTGAAGTTATATTGTAAAATGAAAAATAATCTTACAAAAACTTTATTATATTATTTATTAATAAAGTTTTTATAAGATTATTTTTCATTTTACAATCTAACTTCAGGCGCAGAAGATTTTTATTGTTACATATCTTGATGGTTTGTCTTCTGAATAGGCCTGGTCGGTCCTTTATCGTTCTATATATATATATATATATATATATATATATATACACATTCTCTCACCAGTAGCCTTCAATTCAGTTAAATCTAATTTAGGAATTATCCTTTCTTTAGAAACGTTTTAGATATGCAGTGTTAACATCAATAAAAGATGAAAAGGTCGGTACTAATAAATTAAACTTTCTTATCTCAACATTCCTCCATCTAAATTTTATGATGGTAGTACTAATAATTCTTTGTTAGTACAACCAAGGCAACGTTTATAGTCCATATTTGGTAAACCTGTGTTGAACCTAGACTCTGGCGGAAATGCTATTGATAACTGCCCCGCATTGCTGAGCCTCAGCGGGACAATTTTGAAAAAATATACCTTAAAACTTACCTACATGCAGCCTATATGATAAGTGTATTGAATCATTAGTAGTTTACTTGTTTATGTATTTGTTTTGAGCTTTGAGCTTGAGACAAAGTTTTCTTCACTGACACAAGGAGACGCACTGCTTTAAAAGTACCGTATCTTACATTCTGTTCACTTAAAGCTATTTTTCCAAATTGCAAATATCGTTGAAAAGCGTATATTTTAGGTCTAACATGACAGAAAATTCCATGACTTCATGATGACTCGTGTGGCATTCGTATTCGCGCCTCCGGATTTTCGGACCGATGCTCTAGCAGCTAACCGAGTTATCGAGTCAGCTGGGAACAATATACTCATGTAGGATCCAATTTAAGGGAACAAGAGATTCTCGCGACAAAGGTGATAACATTTTCTCCTCATGTTACTCTGAAGACAGTTTTGAAATAGGATTAAAACACTGCACATCCACGCGAATGGGAGTTAAGTTATTGTGAGCATCCCTCGACGTATACTTAAATTGGATCCTACATGCATACTGTTCTCAGCTGGCTCGATAGCTCAGCTGGAAGAGCAGCAGTCCAGAAATCCGAAGATGCGAGTTCGAATGCGGCCTACTTGATTCAAATTTTCGATTCGACTTTCACATTGTATGTTTATTATGAAATTTGTTCTTTATCTTACCCTGAGGACAATTCTGAAATTGCATCTTACGGTTCGATCAAATTGCGATAATTAAGTTTTCATAATATTTTCAACACTGTTAGAGACAACCATTGTCTTGAATTAATGCAAACCAAAAGGACTGGATGCTTTTTCAGATCTCATTTCTGAAAGATTCCTAACGTACGAAAGTGAAGAGTTAGTGAGATCACGAGTAGAATCCAGCCCTAAGTTCTTGTCGTGTTGCGTTAATCAGGAGGTAAATTATTGGTGTTTTGTTGTCTGTTTATGTTCGTTTAGCATCCAAAACTTGAGGAATACTTGATACAAGAAAACGAATATTATATGTTTGATGGTATCCAGGTGAGGCAATATGTAACATTACTCGGAATACCTGGCTGAGCAAATAGAACTGAATTGGTAATATAAATGATTTAATTTGGGCAATCTATGACTAAATAAAAAAGACCTTTCGTCTTAATAAGGAGGCAATAAAGTATTTATTTTTTTGCATATCTTTTAGTACAAAAAGCTAAAAGGATGGCTGGATAAAAGTGCACTACAGGTGCTGATCAATTTTCTTGAAGTAAGTTAGTCTATTTTTTGATATATTATTTTTGCTCTAGCATTTTGGGCACTCAACAGGTAGATCCTTTAGCTATACGCATTCAGCTACCGCTACTCACTTTTAAATGTCGAGAGACCAGATCTGCTTAGACAGAAACAGCAAGAACAGAAATGGTCATGCTGACAGCGATGGAACTGATAAATCCAGATTAATTAAGAGTATGTACCAATTTTAAAATTTGAAATTTTAAATTTAGTAGTATCTATCTTCATTTAAAAAAGTACTGTGGATTTATTGGTGAATTTGCTAATATAAAATATATGCAAGCATTACTGAGTAATAAGATTGTGCAATAAAAGATATGTAAATATCATTGTGCTTTAGAAAGGATGGCGTACCTGCCTCCATTAGTGAAGCACTAAATAGCATTACATGCAGCATCGAAAAATCCAGCCATTACAACATTTCATTGTCTAATTTCCCACACTGAAATGCTTTGAATGTTCTCATTAGCTATTTTGTACCGCGTGTGAACTGGTTATGGTGTATGAAAAAAGAAGGGGCTCTAAAATATTCCAGTACTCGAAAACTGTCAGTAAGAGATGGCTTATGATCGATGTAAGAGAATTTTTTTAACGTTGTCGAATAAGGGAAAGAAAATGTTCTGATATCTACGAATGGAGAGGACTGGACGTCTTCGCTGGAAAGAAGAAGAACTAACAATTGAAAGTCTAATCATCGCACCGTTTACTATAGTCTAATCACTTTGAACCTAATTGTCATAAAGGAAAGCGATGAAACACTAGTTATCGAAGACTTGGAGTAAAATGAAACGGTTTATATCCGGAAAATCGAGGAAAACCAGCGTCCAGCGAACGATCTCAATTTAAACAGAATCAAGCATTGGTTGAACAACTTCACGATATGGAATTCGAGAGGAAATAGAAACAATTTAGTTTTACATACATTGGAATCTGTCTGGTTGCGGCTTAGGATAAAGTCGAAAGGATAAGAGAGGAGATACAAGTATAGAATGCTCGATCAGACGAGAGTATTAACGAGCAACGAGAGAAGCACATGGAAAGTTTCGCGAAGAAAATACCGCCAGCATTTCACTAACAACTTGACAAAAGTTTTGACCTCCTTCAAAATGGTTGACATAGGTGAGCATATCGAATCGAAACTGATTTGCAATGACAAATAAGCGAACTGAGTAACGCAACAGTAAAACAGTAACGGTATGTGCAGTCGACTCCTAATAATTCAAGTCATCAAGACAAAGGATATGATATAGTAAACACGTTTTTTGGGAGACGGGAGGCGAGTCACGAGGTTCTAAACTGCAGCCTACAAAAAAGAGAAAAAATCTTGGTGTAGTAGCCCGATCTGTAGACATTTTTAAGAAACTTGATTGGCAACCACTTCAAATCATTTTGAAAATACGAAAATCTAAAATGACTTCAACTGACCACTACAGAAACCCCAAAAAGCCTGGGCTCAGGTTAATCTGTGCGGGGTGTGATTGGTTGAAGGTTTTTACAACGACAAGTCACAGCTCGCGCTGGTTACCTTCAACCCAATCTTTCCGAGGTTTCAGGAGCGGTCAACTGAAATCGCTTTTTGAAATTTTGAACCCAAATACTTATTACAACTGTTTACTACCTGAGAAGTATAATAGTCAAGTATAGTAATGAAGTATACGAAACCTAAAACAAAACTTATGAAAGCCAGTTTCTCATACCGTGGCTCCTTGTCATGAAATAATTTGCCACTGGATATACTTTACAGCTACGGTCAACTCTCTGAGCTAAGGGTTGATCGTAAGTTAGTTCCATGGAATGTAGGTTTTATTTAGCACTTTAGTCAAAATATTAAATAATGCTATTAAATGCTAGATAATGTCAGATAATGTTTATTAGAAGCTATATAATTTTAACTTGGTATGCTTGTATGGTCTTTTGGCTTTGAAAACCAGAAAACTGAAAGAGTACAGAGCAAAAATAAGTTTAAGTAATAATTGGGAAAGTTATAGAGAAAATAATTGGGAAAGTTATACACAGCAAAAAATCAATTTTTTAAGAAATTGAACTTTCTTAATTCAAGAAAATATTTTCTTATTTTAAGATAATTATTTCTTAAGAAACATTATTTTCTTAAGATAAGAAAATGGTTTCTTAAAATGAGAATTCTGCTTCTTTAAGAAGATTATTTTCTTATCCAGCAAAAAATGACTTTTTTATTTTCAGAAAAAAAACCAACTTATTTTAAGAAAATTTTCTTAAAATAAGTCAAAATTTTCTTGGGAGAGTACTAAGAAAGATTTCTTATTACTCTCCTTCTTTCTTACTCTCCTTCTTAAGAAAATTTGTAAGAAATTTTTCTTATTATTCTCCCAAGAAAATTTTGACAATTATAGTTAAAATAAGAAAGTCATTTTTTGCTGTGTAAGAAAATAATCTTCTTAAAGAAGCAGAATTCTCATTTTAAGAAACTATTTTCTTATCTTAAGAAAATAATGTTTCTTAAGAAATAATTATCTTAAAATAAGAAAATATTTTCTTGAATTAAGAAAGTTCAATTTCTTAAATAATTGATTTTTTGCTGTGTAAAAAGAAAATACCTAGGAAAGTTTAGGAGATGTTAAACAGTGAAGTTAAACTACGATTCCTTACGCAGATGAATGATGTGTAGCAGAAACCAAATGATATTCTTAAAACCAATTCAACAACCGTCAAAATTTGAAGGGAAGTTGTCGAGAGAAGCGTTTATGGTCCACTTTCAAATAGTTGTGAACGGGTGTAGAGAGATGAAGATAAAGATTCATTTCGGACAACATATCTCCAAGGAAATGCAACATTATTGTATGTTGAATAACCTGTCCAAAAAAAAATCTGATAAAAGATTACCAGATCTGGTGGAGTTCATCACCGCCCTGTAAAAGTCGCTTTGGTTTGTCTAACCAATTTGGAGTGCCAAAAGCTAGATTAAATAAAGGCTTTTTATGAAAAGAAGAGGTGACTATTCAGGAAGTGGTGAAAGTACTGAGAGGCTAACGATGAATGGTTACCACGATATTCCATTAGATCAAGAAGACGTCCTGCGTACTGTACTTGTAAGTGAGTTGGAGTTGGAGTCCTGTTAGTTAACCAGCGGTTGCGACCTCGCTTCGACATTGAATTTTGATTCTTATCAGGTTGCAATATCTGTCAATCAAATATCAACGTCTTTTCTACGTTGGATTGTTCAACGTAATATCGAAGACAGTTACAGAGGTTGATTCGACGTCGAATTTAGTCGAAATCAAGTCGCGACGTCCATCAATCAAACATTAATTTCGTTTCGACGTTGCTTCAATCGACGTTTTGTCAACGTTGTCGGTTCACCTTGTTGGGCGAAAACCCCCCTTTGAGACCAAACGAACGATTGAAGAAATTGAGGTTGAAGACAAATCCAGTGCAATTCACCGATCATTACTGTATCTATTCTCCTAAATAATACGGCCTAATGACGGGCCTCTGGCATTGTAGCTTTGTTTAATAGGGGTTACTGGAAGGCTCAATATTGAGACTTTCCTTTTCCGCATTCAAATAAAACATATCAACATGGTCTTAGAAAGGGCAAGGATTATAGTTATTACCCAGATGATACTTTTGAAATAGTAATTTGTAGACCAACTGTGAAGCTGATTATTTTAATAGGGCTAAAGATAAGGAGAGTGTAAAAATCTTGTCCTATTTCAGTAGCACACTTTTATTCATCAAAAAGTAACAATATTCAAATTAACGTTTTTCTAAATTTTAATAGGTCCATCCAAGAAAACTTTAACTGAAGTGTTTTATTCGCATTTTAGGATCTCACTGCCCCTACAGCATACAATGATGATATTGCTGAAGAACTACTTAGATACGTTGAGGTAAGGACAAATAGTTGGAAAGAGTGTTTTAACTGCCCAGCTATTCTGTACTTTCGTGCTCAAACTTCCTGGGGCGAGTTGGTCAAAAGGCGATTAGCTTTATGGTGGGTAAGTGAAAATTTCATCGGCATGTTTACTAAGTACCTGAAGGAAGTTGTAATTTTCTTTGACTGGCGTTGAGAGCATTTAAAAAGATTTTATGCTGTGAAATTTGAGCACGACCAGTTAAAGTCCTTCCTATTTGGAAAAACGTTTGAAAAGATAAGATCTAATCATTGCGTTGCCTAGAATCAGCATGGTAAAGGAAGGAATGGATAGGTAAATAAATAAATGAACAAGTGTATTAGTGAATGAACAGTAGTAGGTGAATAGATAATTGCATGGATAGATGAATGGGGGATAATAATGAAGAAACATTTTTAATCGGAATTAATTAATAAAGGCTGTATCTCTGTTAGTTAAGAAATCAGGGTAAATATCAAGAACAGACTATGGAAGAGGCTTTATTTAAGGTGATAGAGGTGAGCAAAACCTTTTTAATTTGACAAATTTGTACCAAGTTATATTTAAAGCAGTTGCGAAATGGCTAAGTATTCCTGTTTTACCTACTTGATATATCAAAATAATTGCATGGAGAATAGTAATGTTTGAACAATGGGGAAAACACCATAATTTCTGGTGATTGAATTGAAAACACGATCGTGAATCTTCCTCTAGCTAAAGAACATCATTATCTAAGTCTGTTGAAGATGTCGGTTCATACCCATTAAAAACAATTCACGAATATACAGTCAAGAATTACTGTTGCATGCATTTCAGCGTATGCTGAGATAGACAGGGATATTACAGAAGGCGAGAAGATGTGGGTTTTATGTTTGAGTTGTAGGGACAATATCTCGTAATATATCGTTCGCTGCTCTCACTCGTAAGATATAGTTCTTTCCACGAGAACATAGAACACATATATTCGAGTTTCCTTGTAATGTTCTGTTTGTTATATCGATAATAAATATAGCTTGGAAAAACGTATCAACCATGGTAAATGGTTATACTGGAACAATTCTGAAAAGAACTATTGGAAGCTTAGAAGATGATGAATAAAAAAAGAAGGAGCTTATGTTAAACTACTAAAAGAAATCAAGCATTATCCACTTCGGGAGATCACTCTTCATGTGCTATGTCTACGATACTAAAGCTAAAACGAAAACGGGACGCACATGTACACTTAAATTTTGACCATGAAGTCATCCCTTGGGCAGGGAATGTACCATTAAATTAATTGTTTGCATAGGACCGGATCTCTAAGTTTAATAAGCACAGATTCCATTATCTTGAAAGAAAAAACCGAACGGCATTTTCCCATTATACGAGGTAAATGCGTTGGGTGACAAACTAGGTAAATTAACAAGAAAAAGCAACATGTTCCTTCAACTACACTTAAATTCTCCGGAAATACAAATAATAACACAGTGATGAGCTCTCGAAGGACTGATTTAAAATTACTTATGAAGAAACTTACAAATGTACAACCAGTGGATATATTTACCACCTTTTCTTCTAAAACATGCCACTAGCAACCATCACGCACAGTTTAATATATGCATATACCAATTAAATCTTTAGGAATATCAATTGATGTAATATGTTCCTTTCATAATTTTATAATTTGGCATTAGATGGCCTTTCAACTAGTATCTTTCTGCTTTCTCGAGTTTAAGGAATTGGTAAGTGTTTGGAATTTTATCCAACTTATTTAAGTTATTCCGTTATTAAACGGCAAGCTAAGTGTGCCAATACTGGTTGGGAAAATTCCATCTGAATGTTTTTCTTCTGTACATTTGCCTTTAGCAATGCATAACCATATTCCTATCAGATCTTTTTAGTAAATCGTTGGTAAGTATCACTATATTTGGTTGGGTTAAGTTAATCTTTATTGATGACTTACTTCGCTAAGAAAGTATATATGTTTTTCTTTCTTCTTTAAAAATAAGCTTAAATGTTCATTTTTCTATTTTAGGAAAACACAACCGGTGTTGATACACTTACCCTTGGAAAGAAGCGTAAGAATTTATTTAAAATAAGCTTAGCTTTATTTAGGCAGAAAATATATAAAAAGTATTGCAAGGGTTTCGAAACTTTTTCCTCAATGTGGTCATGAAGAATTTCAGATAAAGATGCATTTGGGAGGGGGAGTTTAAAAGCGAAAAAATTCTCCAAGAAACAACAGTGATCATTTTTTTAGAAAAAAAACCATTTTCTCCGCTTCAGAAATCCTGGATGGAGATCACCTATTTAATCAACTTAGTTTATTCACTTTTTCTACCTATGACATGATCGACATGATCACCCTACACAAGCTTTAAGTCAAAAAGATTCTTGTAATGTGATTCTTTCCCGGGAATCCCGATACAAAGCGCTAAAACATAGTGTTGGCGAGTTCGATAATTCCCAAAACTTTAACGTTATAGCTTATTTCTGTACATTTGGTCCGATTTTCATTCTGTCAATTGACAAAATATTGAATAACATTTGACTACAATGGAATACTGTAAAACCCCAAAATGTTTTTCAGCACTTTGTGTCAGGACTCCTTGGAAAGAGTCACTACGGGAATACTAAAAATCTATTTGATTAAAAGTTCATGAAAGGTGATTACATTGTCCTCTTGGAGTGGTCTCGTCAAAGTCGCCAATTTATTAAATTTGAAAATTATTTAGTATATTTTGTAGCAAATTTAATAAGCTTTAATTTGATACAAGGGTTAACCTGCTGCGATGTATTTCGGACGCGCTACGTCCTTTACACTGGCACCCCTGAAGGTACACAATAACCTTAGAATGCTCCAAAATATGTAGACTAGCAGGGATCTCGCTAGTGACCGAAAGCGAGTGATATAACTACCAGGGGTCTTGGGGAACCTGGTCTCAAGGGGTACTGCGTCCAGTTGAGCAATGTAATGTCCTCCACTACCAATGTAGTAGTTACGTGACTGCATGCCGAAACCTTTTGAAATTTGTATGAAGGAAGTCTCGACTATGTGAAGCTTCTAACCTCACCCACCTCGATAGTCGACAATCGCCAAACTCTCCGTAAGTTCCATAATCAAAGTTAAAATATCGGTACACTTATCAGCTACAAATTAAGGTGACTGGACACAGTTTTGTCAATTTTTAGCACCCTGTGCTTCCCTTGGTCACAACCTTGAAACGGTTACAGCTCATAACTCTAAATTTGGCAAAGTGGAGCGCCGAGGATAAGAGTTTAAACTGGCGGTGTAGTATCATGGTTTCCATTTCTTCTGTGGCAGGAACAGCAATTGAAAACAACTTCAAAAATTCAGATTTGCGGAAAATCTTAGTGGACAAGCTCGACGAAAATCAATTCATTAAAATTGTTAGTAGAAATTAGGAAGAATTTTTGTTAACGTCTCATTTCATTTGATCATTCGATGAAAACTTAAAAATGTGAGTTAAATTGAGGAGTTCAGCAGTATGTCATGTTGTTTACCGATCCACTATTTTTCGAGGAGTTTAAAAATTGTCTAACTCGGTAAATTGGTATCAAAAGGTAATATTTGTTTATTATAAGGTTTGCATGGCTCAAAGGAAAAAATAATGGCTGGATTTTCGGAAACCTTAACAAAACTAAATTTTCGAGGTGGCTTTCATCGCGTTTTGTTGCCAAGGAAGCAAGATGTGCGAAAAACTAGTGAAACTGTGTTCAACTTCCTGATAGTACCACTGAAACAAAAAAGATGCTTTTTAAGGTACTTTGAAGTGTTCATCTATGTCAAATCTAGAATTATGGGCAATAACTACTCCAGAATTTGGCCAAAGGGAAGCGTTAGGGGCGGGAAAATAGAAAAACTATGTTCAGCCACCTTGAATAAAAGGAAATAACTTATTAAATGTTAATCGCTTGGTTGTTCTATGTGCTCTAGAAGTCGTGGAGAAAATTTGCTAAAACATGCATTTACAATGAAGTAATGCATGTCGGATTCGCCTCTTGAAACAGCTCCAGCAAAAAGTTTAAGAAAGTTCTATATGTGAATTTACCTCTTACCTTTCCAGTTACTCTGACCATATTTTAAAAATTTCTTTATTTTACAATTAGAGGGAAACGTATTGATGGAGAAAGTTATTGGACGACTTGGAGGCGTCTTACGCGTGGGAAAAGTATTGTTGTGGATTAGACCTAGCAACCTGAAACGTCAAGAAAATATACAAATGGCACTGGAGGACCTAAAGCCGTACGAGTCTTTACTCTGCGGTTCAAAAAATGAAGATTGTGAAGTTCACTATGTTCTGAATTTTGAACCATCTGGTATTAGGTTTCCTCGACAGGCTGCCATCACCATTCCCCAGTTAACAGCAGAGGGTTCCTTGTTCGTCTTCCATGGCACTGCTGATGTTGATGGATTTATTGAGTGGAAAGATTTTACGAACGAAGCTCAGATTCTGCGTATTGGTTCTACGGACAGTCACAGTCTGAGATTGACGTCTTTTTCAAAGTATGCCGTTGGTAGATTGAGGAAAAGATCTACAAAAGCATTTATGAAAAGAACTCTTGTTGACCGTTTTAACAAGAACTATTATGCTCGAGGTACGGCATTCTTTCAACGCCTTGAAACCCAGAGCTTTGACAGTTGTCTTCTGTTCGAAAGCGACAAAGTTCACGTCGAGGAAAGCGTAACATCGGAAGCAACGAACTTAACGCAGAAGAATGCGTACATTAGGTGTGAGGTTGGGGAAGTAGCTAAAATCTGTGCCGGTAGACCACTCATAATCACATGCGAGGTCCCGGATATAGAGCACGTAATAGACCCGGTCGAGCATGTAATCGAACCGTCAAAATTGTGCAACATAGGAGATGTTGTTCATTTCAAAGAAATGATAAAGGAAGCTCCTGCGAGAGGCCATTTTACCATTAAACAAAAGCATGGAAGACAAGAAAAAACCATTTGGTTGTTACGATTTTGGGAGGTTAGTGATTTTGCTACTTGGCTGTTGCCATCTAACTGCCATCTAATTGTTTGCTTGTTAAGGTGGCTTTATAATAGCTGGAAGAAAGTATTACAAATTGTGCAAGGAAAGGAAATAGACTTCTGTGCATGTGTACAGTTTCCTGTTGTTAAGGAATCCGTTTCTAAATGTATTTTGTGACTCTTTTCAGTTCGAGACGTCTCCACTTGACAAGTAAAATGGTCCAACGTTAGCCACAGTAAAATAGTCTCACGTTAGCCACAGTAAATTAGTCTGACGTTAGCAGAGTAAAATAGTCTGACGTTAGCCAGAGTAAAATAGTCTCACGTTAGCCACAGTAAATTGGTTTGACGTTAGCCAGAGTAAAATAGTCTCACGTTAGCCACAGTAAATTAGTCTGACGTTAGCCAGAGTAAAATAATCTC
>JBAHVQ010165762.1:0-20220 GCA_036872915.1 Nanipora kamurai | reverse complement strand
CGATAACTCTTTTTAAAATGGATATGATGATTAAACTAAATGTGAAAGTTTTATTAAGTTATGACAAAATTTACAATTAAAATTTTTTTAAACAAGCGAAGTAATTTTTACGTAAAGTTAAAACCGAATTTTGTGTAATATTTTAAACTTTAAAATTTGAAAAAAACCAAGATAAATGTAGTTTCCAGACCACAGCAATCAGCAGGTTTTGTTCGTTCCCAGTCTCTCGAACGATCGCAGGTGTCGAGTACTACAGCTCTCCGAAGATTGTTTCGTGTTTCGTAGATCGTTTCGTGGCGTAGTGTTATTCGTAACGAATTTAGTATGTATTTCATTTATCATCATCTATTGTGAGGATTACATTCCTTGAAGTATGTGGAGAACGTCGAAGAAGTTCACTTGCTGCGCTCAGTTTTCTCGAAGGAAATCTGCTGTTTTCTACAAACAGGTATACTTGAAACGCCGAAGACTGTGTGACCAAATCGTTTTACACCTTTGAACTGCCTGCAGTAACTGTGGTAAATGCGACTTGTCCTTAATCCGTAGTTTCCTTTTCATTATAAAGAGCTGTCTGTGCGGTGGAAACCTGCGTAAAGTGATTCCGAAGTCAGACCAACAATTTACAGTTCGCCATTTGTCGGCCGCCACAGGAGGAGGGAGGGGTAGCACAGGGTAAGGGCCTGGATTACATTGTCAAAGTTTCCTTGATCAAATTATTTCAAAGGAATCGCTGTCTTTGCGGGGTGTTTACCTTATGAATCACTTTGGTCAAACTACACTTTGAGCAAAGAAACTTTGATAATGTAAACTGGCATTAAGAAGGTGAACTTATACTGAAGCAATGCTTAGGTTTGCATTCTAGAGAAGGGTACCCTCTTGGGCTTAATTTGGTAATTATCAGGGTGTTCAACATGTTTTTACTGGCAGTAACATTTTCATACTAGACTTCCAAGTTTACACAGCATAAGAATTTTAACCCTACCTGTTTGCAGGTAGCTTTCCCTTTGATGAGTAAAATCATCTAAAGTACTAAGTCTCCGTCAGTCACTGGTGACTGAATCTGGCACAAAGGAGTTAAGTTCATTTATCTTTAGCTACTTGCAGACTGAGATGTTGTCAAAGAAAGAAGTCTGGAAAGGAAAGAGTTAAAATATCCCAATTAACTGTTTCCTTTCCAAAAGTGACAAGTGCATGTCACTATAGTTACCTTTAGAAGACTTTACCGTGGCTATTGGCAGATGATTTTACTTGTCAATGGAAACCCCCCTCAAGGCCAAGGGGTTAAATTTATGAAGGCCATCTGCACATAATTGTAACCATATTACATCAAATTATCAAGTTGCATCTTAAAATTCTCCTTCAGCAAGGGGATATAATAGCATTTGAGAAGACAAATGTCACACAGTTCATTTGGTTTGGATAAAACAGTTGGCTTTACATTTGTAACTCCAGGGTTTTGGTAATTGGATGCTATACCCTTGGAGACCTTGAGATTGTGAAAATCAGTGGCCTGTTGTCTACTAGGAGCCCACAGTGAATATCTTTGTGTTGCCATTGAGATTATATCATACCACCGACATCAATACCATGTATTTCCCATTCTCACCATACTGACTATCATATGAGACTAATGATTTTTATGCTAAATTTCCCAATTTTTTTTGTTTTGCTGAAGGAAAAGCACTGAAAAAAACAACTGACATAAAACTATGACACAAGTAGCATTTGCTTTTTTAATTTTGTTTTTATTTGTTTTGTGAACTCATTCAGGGCAGCAAACTTAATCCTTGGTGCTGCAGTTCTTACAACTGGAACAGTCCTGGGTGGATTATATTATGCCAACAAAGATCCAGCATTTCGGAAAACTGTTGAAGATAAGATCCCATTTTCTGCTGGAGTGTTTAATGCTGTACTTGGGAAGAGGAGCGTTGGGAGCAGTGACAAACCCTTGAAACCACTACATCCAGTTAAACCAGTAAGTTGTTGAATGCAAAAGTTCAGTCAACAGAAGAGCTATGAGTTTAATTTGTGTTCTGTTAGTGTGCATACATGTAAATGTAAAAAACATATGTGTGTATACATATACATATACATAGTGTATACAACTGTATATATATATATATATATATATATATATATAGTAGATAAACAAGCATGGGTAATTTCCCAGTAAGTAGAGTGCTCAATGTTTAGGATTAGACATATTGTAAAAAGTTATGAATTGACACTGGTTCATTAATACATTAAGATCAACATTTATAAAGCTATAACAAGATGTTTTGTTGGTTGAAATGAATACATGTATGTTTACATATATGTAATTTGTATATTGATCAATGTATATTTGCATATATACAGTATGTGCATGTACATATCTATAGACATACATACTACCTACACACATATGTACATCATACGCACATAAATGAGTATACAGATATATATATATATATATATATATATATATATATATATATATACACAATCACAGTTTATCACAGACAACATTTTAAGCTGGTTAAGACCATTTCTTCTGGTAGATTTTACTCCATGTAATCTTTAAGTTTAGGTGATACCACTCTCAAATCAAATTGAAACTTATTATATTTAATCAATCTCAGCATAACAAGCTACTCACTAAATTTTCAGCCAAATTCTGTGAAGGATAGCCCTGAGAATCGATTATTTTCATCAAGTAAGCAAAAATTCGAGCCGTTGCAACTTGGACCACGTGATGACAACCTTACACAAAAGACAGAAGCCCCGACCAATGAGAGTGATCAAGAGAAGTCTCCAACATCTGAAGTGGTTCCCCTGATGATACTGCCCAAGGTAGAAAACTCCGACAATGCCTCTGCTACCGTGTCATCTGTCGATCAGATGGCAGTGTCTTCAGTTGATCTCGATATTTCAAAAGCCGTCGAGAGGGGAGTTTCTGCCGCCAAGAAGGAAGTTCCTTCAACTAAAATGAAAGTGGAAGAGACTGTAAATGATAGCAGCAAAAGTTCGCCGAATAAGCAGGAAAAAGAAAGCAAGGAAAAGAAGAAAGAGGAGAAAGAACAAGTGGAAGCCCAGGATGAAAAGTCGAAGGTTGATGATGAGAAAGAAGCTACTGGTCAAGCTACAAAAGGTAACGATTATCGTTTAGCGGTGGCAGAAATAGTTCACCACGCATTTTATCCTCTTAAATTAGGACGATTAGGCCAGAGAAAGTTGTTTAAGTTTTCATCGACCTTTTTTATAGTATGTAATGTATTACGTATTTATTTTTATAATTGTTTAACATCTATTTTCATTTCGTAATTACAGTACGGCTTGAACTGGTCTCTTTTGGGTGCTTCCTTGTTCTGCACTCTCATTATTCAAAAGATTGAAAATTACCATCATTGAAGTTATCGATTTTTTTCAAATCTTAATGATTAATTTTTTTGCGGGAAAGACAGCTTTCGCTCTAAAATCGATCCAACCTTAAGTATTTTAGATTGGTATCTTCAATTTTCGCTTTGGTAAAAGATAGATTACCAATCTTAAATGTTTGGTTCGTAAGACCAAACTAGATGGCCTATAATTAAGGACAAATAGATTGAAATTTTAATCCTCGAGTTTTAGAGACTGAGTATAGATGCTGAAAGATGCTATACTAGATTACACCTACAGTAATTCAACAACCGTTTTCAAATATTTTGAACAAGATATACACAATGAAATGATAGCTCGTATGAAAGAAGATTTAGCGCATTTATTTTGAAATAGTGAAGATTCGAAGATTTTTCATTTAAGACCAAAAACCTGTGCATGTATGTACTGACGAGACACTTCGCTTCAGTTCTCAATCGCCACAACACGATTAACAGAAAGGCGTCGTTAACTTGAAAGTGGAAAATAGAGAGATATAGATAGAATAAAAAAGATTCTGTGATGGTCGGTTTCTGCCATTTGCCGCAGTTTTGGGATAATAAAGAGTTTCGCAGTAACCTTCGTACGTGGAACGACTAACAGCAGGTGAAGGAAGAATTCTTCAAAAGGATACAACAAAAAAAAGGAAGTTACGCGAAACTACAACGTAAAATAACTATATTTTTAAAAAGCAAAACGTAAGGTCACGAGTGGCCGAAGAAATTCTACATACAGAAACAACTCGAGGGAGAATCTTAAACTCGCTGTATTTATGTTATCCTTGTAGAGATACCTCCGGGTGATCAAGCAGCGAAGGCATTTGCGGAAACGACAGGAGCGGATATTGCTCTCCAGACTGCAGTGGAAACTGTTGCGGAGCTTGGACAGAAAGCAATCGAGTATCACGAGCGAGCTGCCTCCGCAATCCGTCTTCATAGGGACTCGCTTGTGGAGGCGCTGGAAAACTTTGAAAAGGATGTGGTTTCCAAAGACCAATGGGATGTACTCAGCACATTATCCGAAACGAAAGCCAAGGCAATAGAGGAGGCCCAGCAGGCGGCAGCTCAACTCAGCGACGTGATGGAAAAGGTTCAAATCAATATAACCGAAGCTAAAGAAAAAGGACTGAAACAAACTGCTGAGGCTGCCTCGGAAACGCTGGCAAAGGTAACCTACGCGCTTCAACAAGTCAAGAATCGTTTGGATGAGACCAAAACAGAAGGGACTGTGTTGAAACAATTTCAAGACTTCATTGAAGAAGGCAAGCAACATCTTCAAGAGGAAGTAGCTTCCATTACACCTGAATTTAAGCATAGTAAGGTAAGGTTTGAGCTCTATAACATTATTTTTTGGACGTTCAGAACGACTTCTGTCGACTATAATGACTTTATTGTGGCTAAGCCAGGTGATCACATTCAGAAGAGGAGGAATTGTGCCGCGAAACCCAAAAAGTTAAACAATGTCATGAGTAGCCGATGACTAGCTGTGGAGGTTTTTTAATATCACTCCTGAACCCCCGAAGTAGTTTTTAGTTCTAAGTTTCTTGGAAACGTTTCCGAATATTTCCAAACTATTCCGAATCCAAAAAATTTCCAATAATTTCAAATTGAGTGTAACTCCGAATAATTCTGAATAACTCTGAATCGACTTTATGAATGTTGTGCCTTTACATTATGCTTTTGCGAGAGCTTGGAAGGCGACAGTCGATATGAGACCATGCGTCATGCTCAAATCTTCAGGAAATGTTTATGGGCCCCAGACGGGACGAACCAGTAACCATCTGCTGTCCGGTGAGACATTCTAACCGTTAAGCTACGGTCGTTTCGTCTGCTGGACGTGCGTGTCCGAAAGTTTTACGTTTTATGTTCTTTACATAGGTGGAAGATAAGGCTGATGAAGCTTTGCTGGCCTATGCTCAGAAGAAAATTCGGCTCCTTGAAGATAAACTGGAAGAATGGGAAAAACAAGGACGGCAACTGATGGAAGATGCCCTAAGCAAGCAACACAGTGAAGATGAGAAGCTCGCCGAGATCAGACTGAAGCATGAGATCGAAAAGTTGAGAACTGACTTGAATGACTTGATGCAACAGAAGGTAGGAAAAGACTGTTGTATAGTTAAATATGAATTTGACCTTTTTATATGACGCCACACTTAACATGCTAATCAGAAAACGAAACGATATAACACATCTAAAATACCATCGCTGAAAATATTATGCGTCCTTCGGGGGCATGCACATTGTTATGGGTAATAGAGAATAGGTCTGGTATATATATTTAGGAGCCAAATTTCGTACAGCTTTAAATGTCGTAAGAAGTTTTCGCTGTTGCAAAATGGTCTCAAATGATTCTCATTTAAGATTTTTGAAGTAAAGGATACTGCTAGCGATATTTTTTCGGATCTGACATTGTAAGCTTTACATTACAAACTCGTTCTCTTTGGTATAAAGCGATTGAAACCATCATACCACCGTTCATCTCATTGAGTGTATGTATGTATACTTTTTTCCTGCAGGAAGCTGAAACAGCCGAACGACACGAAAACGACATACGCCAACAGCTGCGACGTCAGGCGGCGGCATTCGGCGATCACCTCAACGAAGTTCTCAAGGTTCAAGCAAACGAGCTGGAAATGAAATACCAGAGTGAGACGCGAGAAAAGTTGCTGCTAGCACGACACGAATTTGACTTAAAACTGCGTGGGACTGTGGCTCGACTAAACGGTATCATCACCGCCGTCGAAAACAGAGCCGAAATCGAGAAGAGAAATCGCGATGCACAAGAGCTCTGGTTAGCTTGTCAGTCACTTTCCACCGTCATTACGGGCCTCGGTGACGACAGTTCACGACTTTATCCGGTCCAAAACGAGGTCGAGGCGATACGTCGGGTTACAGGTGGCAACGAAGTTGTTGATGCGGTCCTTGATTCACTCCCTGAGTCTGTTGTATCCCGAGGTGTTTTCACTGAGGAATCACTCAGGCGTCGGTTTCAGAAAGTCAGGAAGGTGTGCAAACAGGTCGCTTTGGTTGGTGAGGAGGGAGGGGGATTGTGGAGCTATTTGCTCTCTTATTTCCAGTCCTTTTTGGTATTTGATACCAGCGTCGTGAAACAACCTACATCGGTTGATCTCGACGAACTGGATAGTTACCAACTACTGGCTTTAGCGGCCAGTTCCCTGGAGAATGGTGATATCGAACAAACTGTTAGATACATGAACCAATTGCGTGGAGAACCGAGACGGGTTGCAAAGGACTGGATCGAAGAAGCCAGGTTGTTCCTGGAGACAAGACAAGCGGCTCAGTTTTTAACATCGTTTGCGTCTGCGTACAACATCGGCGCTAAACAGCAGATTTAGGAGAGGATTTTACAAATCTATTGGAGGTACTTTTCAAAACATGTTGTAGTCTAATTAGGACCATTTTAATAAATGTCCATTGTCCAGGCTTTTTAGTGAGTTTGCAATGTTGTGTTCAGATCATAGGATGATTTTAAAAAGGATAAGATATGAATCACAATGCAAGTTGACAATGGAAATTGAGAGGCAAACATGGCTAGTCTGACGTATATGTTTCGTTGCTGCCAAGCGACTCATTATAGACCTTTCTGATTTGTTGAACTCATTCAACATCACGTCCAAAGTCGCGTTCAGACTAAAATTGTTTGTGGCAATCTCGCCTCATATCGCATAAGAATTCCTTAACGTGATGTTCAACGAGTTCGGTAAATCAGAAAGGTCTCTGGTGAGTCGCTTGGCAGTGACAAAACGTATACGTCAGATAAGGAATGAAAGTCACGTAAAAGCCAATTTTCGTAATATCAAGTGTTCTCTATACAATCATGAAAAGCCGAGGTTAGTTTTTGTCAGTACATAGGCACTTTACACTGGATGATACGCACTCTGCAATTAAGCTGGCACACCGTTAGGGAGACGGGAGATGGAGGGCTACGGAGAAGTTAACCATCATCCATGTTGCAAACAGATTATGTCGTACTCCTGTTTGTCGCCTGCCATGAATTTGTGAAAGATTTTGTATTTTCCTTCTCCTTGGTCTTCCACAAGCTTTGAATCTATAAAGAATGTATGTGAATTGTCTTCTTCAACTTTTAAAGACTGTTCAGGCCAAATTACTGGAGCTGTGAAACTCGGTCAAGTGATATTTAGACCCATCAACAATAAGCCAGCTCGGAGTGTCCCAGGTTTTTCATTTCAGGAAATTGCCATCTTGAGTGTTATGTTTTCTTTCAAGTCAAAAACAGCCCACATAAGTTTTTTGTTTTATATTGTTCTAACAGACAATTTATGCGCTCAAAGGATGCTCAAGAAAGTGTCCAACCAGACACTGAAGCCTGGTTTTCATCTGTCGCATTTCATAGGCGATCATCGACGATACAACTTTACGATGATTTAGGACAATTTGCGACGATTCAAGACAAAACGAAAACCAGCAATCTGTGTTGATCGGCGATCATCGCAAGAATCAAAAGAGTTTGTTTTTCCCGATGATCGCCAGTTAATTGAAACAAGCAAAACAAATGAAAGCCGAAATATGACATATTAGAACCCAACCAAGATTTTCATAGCCTGTAAACGCAGACGTATTTCCCCGCGCTCGTTCCTCGTTATTTTCCGTGGGGGGGACGAGTGCGGGGGAAATACGTCTGCGTTCGTAGGCTAAAATTTTCAAAATGGAGACACGTTTATAAAATACTGGTCAGACAGGTTTCGATGAGAAAGCAAAAGAAGATGACGTTTTGCTCATAGAAATAATTGGGGAAGTTCCAAATATATACAAACAATCCTTGAAGATCGGGGAATGTATAAAATAAGAAATAATGAACTTTCTGAATCCATGACAAGCATGTTCAGTGCCAGTAAAAACAAATTATAACCTCCGCAGCAATGAAGCAGAGTTTGCCCTCCGAAAACCAAATAAAATTATATGAAAAGGAGCATCAGCTATTCCGGTGCAACGTTACGGAATGATTTACCAAAGTGTGTAGAAGAAATTACCGAATCTTACTCGCAACATTAGAACAGCTGCGGAAGCTGGGATCTCGCCTCCCGCAGAGGTGGAATATACTCGTTCTCCACAACATCCTGGGATGTGGGCAGCGGTATTTTAGGTGGCATATAAATAACACCCACTTACGGCGTCCAGCTGTTGAAAACTTCGCAAACAATACAATGAAGAATGACGATTATTAAACTCCATATGTACAGAAGGCAACAAGCTCTACGGTTGGAAAAGACATACTCGTACTAATTTCTGGATAATGCCAGAGTTCATGGTGGAGGAGTGTCTGGTTGGAGTGATCTACTTGTGCATAATCTACGAAATTGCAGACCTTATTCAACAGAGGATTTTATTGAAGCCACACATGAAAGGAGCAGCTGAGAGACAAAGGGGCGGAACGAAGACATGCCAAAAAGTGCGTGTTGAGTACAAAGCACCTTCCATGAAACGTATTCCCTCGAGAAATTTGGTTCAAATGCGGTTTCTACGAGACTGAGAACGAAACAAATGCTCTGTTTTATTGCCGGACATTTTCTGGAGTTCTTTTAAATTGTCTAGTGTTAGTGTACACTTTATGCGGACGTAAACGATGTTGTTTTCATTGACTGACGCTGAACGCTTAATTGAGGTTCGTCAGGAAAATATGCTTGGACACCTGACAGGAAACGTTTACTCGTGTGCCTTGCACACTGAAGAACACTGTATAATTCGGAAACAAATTGAGGCGGATTTATAACCTGTCTATAGACAATCTGAGGACCTAGCCGAATACACGTTTGTTTGATGCTTTTTATGATTTAATTTCCGTTTCCGGGTAAATTTACATGTACTTTGAGTAACTTACACAATTCAAAAAGGGTCAGAGAACTGACGGAAATTATTGATAGTATCATTATCGCTTACTCAAGCGAAGGGCCTTCGCTCGAAATGTCAGTTTTTCTATTTTAAATTTAGGGCAGTTTCCTGACCCTTTTGGCTTTTTACACGTCGTTGGACACCGGTTATACAGCACTCTTCTTTTATTCGTTTTGTTAGCATGTGCTTCCAATATGCTGCATGACTCCCCGGATGGTTTTCAAATGTGGATGCTTTTCGAAGTTGACGATTTAGGTTGACAGTTTTCAAGTGGAACTTAGCAACTTAACCTGTCAACGAAGATCAATTGGATCACGGCCGGTTTAGTCCAGTTATCAAATGGACCCTTTTTCCTTCTTTGAACTCCACGGTCTTCATCTTGGTATATTTATTCGTGGAAACGGATGTATTGGGGACCAATTGTTTTGCAGAAAGTGAAAATGTCAAGATTGCGATGGGTAAAACGGAAGCTTTGGAAATCATGGCATCTGTTCGGGTTTTCGAGTGCCGATCTGAATTGCGATTGCAATCGTCCTTTAAACGTAGCTTATACCAAACTTTCACCTGGCGGGATTATCACTGACCTTTATGTAACTGGACTGCGGGTCTCATACTTTTGTGTTGCAAAAAGTGTCCTCAACTGATCGGCACTGGGAAACCGATGTGAAACTTGTAAAAGATGTCCGAACTGAGTCAAAATTTCGCTTTACCGACAAATGTTTTCAGCTTTCAAAACGTAAACTTAGTGAACTCGCTATTCTCTCGAGTTTGGTCCCACGCCCCTTTTTGATCTGATGAAACACATCTTGCATGTGATTGGTTGAGGAGGGCTTATGACATACCAAGATGGCGGACGTTAGAGGACATTTTCCAGAGATTCATCCGCAGTCCAGTTATACAGAGGTCAGGGAGAATTATTCGCGCATACTTCGCGCATTTTATTGTTTCTCATTGGCTCTCGGTAACCCAACAGTTTCTGAGCGCCAAAGAGAAAAAAGTTAAAACTGTACCTCCGGAAAATCCTATCTAGTGGAACTAGGCTTTAGTGCCAGGATTTCCTTAATGCTGAACACGAACTCAGTTCATGTGGGAGCTTGATAAATTCCAGACGACTAGTGGACGCTCGTCAAGCTCGTTACCTCAGAAAAACGATTTCTGAGCCCTGGACGGGAATCGAACCCGCGACCTTCTGATGACCGGCGAGATGCTCTAACCATTGAGCTACCACGACTCAGATGGTGAGCTATGGTGCAGGTTCGTCATATGTACTGCCTACGCGGAAGGTTGTGGGTTCGATTCCCGTCTAGGGCTCAGAAATCGTTTTTCTGAGAGAACGAACTTGACGAACGTTCACTAGACGTCTGCCTGGATTTCCGTCACGTCAGCACAATCGCAATCATTGGTTTTTCTGACGTGTAAATTGAGTAGTTTCGAGTGGAAAAAAAAAGAATAGAACTAATGATTGAAACCGAGGTTTATGATTAATTCCCTTCTTTAACAAACATTTACAAATTAATTCTTCCGCAACTGGATTACGTCTGCTAGTGGGGCTTTTTTTCCGCAAGAGGGGAGCAAATTCTTCGTAGACCAAAACCCCCGGATATAGAGCTGGCGGGGAACTTCTCCCGCCCTGTAGCATTGGCGCGCGAAATTTGGACCATGTGACACTGCAGTTGGATATCCCTGGTCCAACTTGAAATTTGTGCCAGAATAAAATACAATTTCATCGCGATGCTAGGCCAATCTAAGATCTCCAGCTTTTTTACGTCGCAGCCTATGAAGAGAAGTGTTGAGAACAGCAATTCTCCGCCGGCAAAGGCCCTCAAAATCGACAAATCTTTGAGTCCGGAGCAGAAGGAGGCGATTGAAGAGAAACGTATGGCTGCGTTGGCAAAGTTAGCCAGTAAAGCCAGTCCAACAAATATGGGATCAACCTGGAAGACAGCTCTTGCAGCCGAGTTTAATAAAGACTACTTTAAAAAGGTAAGAATTACGTTTACCCATTTAATGGAAATTGTTATTGTTCTTCAGTTACACCAGTGTCTTGAATTGTAAACAAAGATGACAAGGGTGACAAGTAAAATCTTCTGGAGTTAGCCAGAGTAAAATACGAACGTGAGTCAATATTAATTTTAATATACTGTAATTATGTAACTCTGTAATACTGTATTGCTTTGCATTGACCTGAAGAAGTACAGCTCATTTGCTGCAAAATTATTAATCTTCTTTATTTTCTACTAGTAAAGCAGCATGATATACTGAACAGCTCTGAGAAACTCTTGCCAACATTACCGTATTTATTCTATTAAACGCCCTGGGCGTTTATTTAAAAAAACACTTTCAGAAGGAGGCGTCTATTAGAGAGAGGCGTTTGTTAGAGAGGGGCGTTTAATTGGAACATTTTAACTTCGTACAGATAACAAATGCATTGTCGCAATATTTCTTAACGCACTGCAAGGAAACATCGTCTAAGTAGAAGTTTGTGGTAAAAGAAAACGAGAGGTAGGTCTAGTCGTACCAGGTATCTTTAAAGCCAGAATCTAGTCAAAAGTTTGTGCGAGGATTCTTCATGAAGAACTGACGCGTATCAAAGATACACATAGGTGGTGTGCACGTTACGTCATGGCCGCCATGTTGGATGAACTTAACAAAGGTTTTTCTTTATCTGCAATTATAATTTCATCCAACATGGCAAAAATATCTTTGTCCTTTGAATCTCGAGGGATTGGTTGGACATCACCTGTACTCATTTAGAATTCGAATACGAACCGTCAATGACCTACAAACAACCTTATCTTATAAAAACTTAATGTAAAGGACATTAAATGTTTTAAATATTAAAATATCTACCTATGGCGTCTTACATTCTCCAAGGGGCGTTTATTAGGGAGAGGCATTTATTAGAGAGGGGCGTTTAATTCAATTTTTCGCAAATTATGGGGCTTTTATTAGAGAGAGGTGTGAATTGGATAGTAGGCGTTTAATAGAATAAATACGGTAGTCATTTGTATACTGTCTGGTATATCACAAAAATGACTAATTTATGATTAAATAATTTTTAGCTTATACAGTATGTTCAGTCTGAGAGGAAGTCACACACAATTTATCCTAAAGGTAAGATTGCCACCATGAAAAACAACAAATATACCAGTTGCAACATGACAGAATAACATCTACATTTGAGTACACATGGAAAATTTTGTGACAATCCAAGATACCAGTTAAGTAATGCGTGTGGTGGTAGAGACATTAAAATTGTCCTCATTACCTTCCTTTTACTTAAAAGAAAAGTGATTACATGTACAGTACAGTATTACAAATATAAATTGACTTTAGCAGTCCACGTATTGGTTAAATATACATTTAGCACTTAAGTGGCCATAAAATACAATGATTGAAATACAATAAACATGAAAATACATGTATAATAAACTGGAAAATTAGCATCATGCTTCTGTTTGGGTAAATGCAGTTATCTAGCTGCAGATATCACTTAGTTCTTTGATGCTCTACTATTTTCTGAGAATACATGTATAATATGCAATAAGTGATTGTATGTTTCAAGCAACTTGATTTTGCTGGATGTTTTAAATGACTGGCCTTGGGAATAACCCTGGAGGCAGCATTTAAACCACAGCAGGGGGAGTGGCCAGACATCTAGGGATGCCTTGTTATGAAAAATACAGCAGCTACTCTATAAACTACTATAGGTGTTTGTATCGTTCTCTTTTAAAAAAGTTTTGTATATCTTAATTCTTTATGTAGAAACTGATGTGTACTCCTGGACAAAGCATTGTGACATTAACAAGGTACATGTCTGTGCACCAAGTTGTTACACCTCTGTCACATTAAGGGCTAGGGTGCACTTTATTATTTTACTCTAGCTAATACCAGACAATTTCACTCATCACTAGTACCAACTTGGATGTCATTAAAATTGTGTACTATATACACAGACATTTACACATGTAAGGACATTTGTTTCAAGATCAGCTGAGACCCACTGGATAAATTTGATCACTGGATTCACTATATCTTGAAAGCAAGCAGAACTGTATTCAAGCTGACAGTTACAGAAGTGGCCCTAAAAATAAACTTGCTACCTATTTCACCCTCAAGTTGGCTCTCTAGAATTAATTTTATATTCCTGGGCCCAGTTGTATAAAACTCTTAATCACAAAATAATTGAATCACACATCAGGCAATTACAATGTAGATAGATTCTCATACTCTGATCCTGATTGGCTAGAATTGTGCACACATCATGATTAAAGTTAATGGGTTTTTATACAACTGTCCCCAGATGATTTTGTTCTGTATAGGAAGATGTATTGGGTTTCATCTTCAAGACAATCTTTCAGAGTAAAATAATATCTGATATCAGCCAGAGTAAATCTATAAAGGATCTGTTTAGTGATTAATGAATTGTTTCAAAGAACTTTAACTCCATACCAGTTACCTTGCACATCTTCCTGTTAAGAGAAAAAGTTGTTTCACATTAGCCAAAGCAATGTTGGAAAGTGTTAAAATCTTTTATCTTGTTCATTTATCTTTGCATTTCAATTTATCAACAGATTATTCATTTTTGAACTAGCAAAGTTTGCTGTTTAAAAAATTCTATCATCATATTGTTTCATTTACATTATTATAATTACAACTGATAGTTTTTGTTTTAAAGGTGAAAGTTGTTGTCATTGGCCAAGATCCTTATCACCAACCAAGACAGGCCCATGGTTAGTGTACTGTACAAAACTGTTGGGCAATCACTTTTCCTTTTTCTACATCATTACCACCATTGTTTAATCCATTTACAGAATGATAGAGGCCTCACAAAAATTTGGGATAACTGCATATTTAAATACAGTTATGGTTAAATTTTAATTGAGTTAGTCTTAAGTATACCAGTAGTATAATACCAAACATTTCAATTAGAAATTGTCTAGTAACTTGAGGTACACAGAATGTAGTTTTAATAAGTAGACATATTGATGAACTTCATTGCGCTGTTGAAAACCCATTGTGTTTGGTAACTAAATCATCTTATTTAAATCTATAGTGGCCAATAAAGCGTAGCTTTTTCCTGAACATGTTATTCCCACCTCTAGGATTGTGTTTTAGTGTGCCAGTTGGAGTTGAACCACCTCCCAGGTACAGTATTTATTACTTTCTTCATTACAGTTAATGTAAGTTTACTTGTTCATTAGTTTAACTGGTATTCTTATGTGTTTTTTGGTTTCTCTTTGACAGCTTAGTTAATATTTATAAAGAATTAACAACTGATATTGAAGGTTTTAAAACTCCCAATCATGGTAATCTCACTGGATGGGCAAAACAAGGTGAGAATATATTACCAAGATTATTTCAGACTCTGACTTACAGTATGCAGGTTTTTTGGCTTCAAACTGCCATACAAACTAATCTTGTGCTGTTTGTGAGACAGCTTATTTTTGAAATGTTAACCTTAAACCTTTGTTCATACTGGAATCTGTTATGCCGTGGAAACCCTTCATTATCAACTATGTAAGTGGGGATAACGATTTACCTTTTTTAATTAAACTGTTTTGAAATTTAGGTGTCCTCCTGCTCAATGCATGTCTAACTGTTCGAGCTAGTCAAGCAAATTCACACAAAGATAAGGTTTGATTTTATCTTTAGCCACAATTACTGTATTTTACAAAGACAAACATATATACTTTGTATGGTAGTAATATTATTTTGCCCTTGTGATGTATGTGATTTCAGTGTTTTTGTTTATTGAAATATCTTTGTGTAATCTCCATCAGGGATGGGAGCAATTTACGGATGCTGTAATCAGATGGATCAACCTAAATAGGAATAATGTAGTGTTTCTTCTATGGGGATCATATGCACAGAAAAAAGGTGCTTGTATAGACAAGGTATGAATTCTAAGTATGCTAACTTCAACTTATTACAGTGGTGCAACCAGTTTTGTGGTCATACTATGATGGCACCATTGCATCATTTCATATCACACAGAGAACTAGCACTACCAGGTAATTCTGGACAGAAGTACAAAAATGTGGGGCATTTAACTAAAACTTGATATTGGTCTTGTCATCCCAAAATTAATTCTTGTCACCTGTTTTCTAAGCATCCTTACAGAACTTGGTAGTACTGGATCAGTCCTAAGTCTTAATTAACCCACATAATATATCTGGTGAGACCAAGTGCAGACAAACTTTGCATTTTAATATTAAAGAATGTGGTTCATTCTACAATGATAAACTTGTGTGGTATGGGATTTCAAATGCACGTACATGTAATTTGTACAGTGTATAGTAAATAAAGACGTTTTTGACAACATGAAGTTTTTTTTTGGCAACTTACAGTTTGTGTCAGGCAATTGCACTAAAATTTTTTGGTAACTGAGGAAAAGCTGCTGGGTTTTTATTGCATTCACCAAATCATAAGCAATTATGGAAATATACTATGCATAGTTTGTGGAACACCACATTTTATTTTAATGCTAAGTTCCACAAACTATGCATAGTGTATTAATTATCACCATGCAAAAATTTAAAGGATTAATCAATTATGGAAACTTTTCTGTCCAGCTCTGTTGACAAGTAAAACCATCTGGCATTAGCCAGAGTAAAATAATAAAAAAAATGCTATGGACAGAAAAATAAAGACAAAAGAAAAAATTATGACAGCCGGTTTAATGGCTTTAATGTTGTGAAGAAGGGCAGTCTGTAAATACATTTTTGGAATTAAACACATGCTATAATTTATTCAAAGCTGAAATGACCAATTTTGTTATTTTGTTAGAAAAAGCACTGTGTTTTAAAGTCAGTTCATCCTTCTCCATTATCTGCTTACCGTGGATTTTTTGGCTGTAAACATTTTTCAAAAGCAAATGAATATTTAACAAAGACCAAGCAAAGCCCAATCAAGTGGGCACAGCTACCAGCTGATGTGTAGCAGATAAAGAAGAACTAAAAAGGAAGCATTTTTTCAAAAGGTTTGCTGGTATCTTGTTCAAAGAATTGTGAGCACCAGTTATTATCACTTATTGGTGCAGTATTCTGTCTTGTTAGTTTGAAAAGTGGTAACAAATGTTACAAGAGAGGAACTTTTTTGTAAAATATAGTTGCAGTTTTTAATGTTGTTAAAATGAACAACCAATGGCATTCAATGCACTTTCAGAACTTGTATATACTGTAAATTTAGATTGTTTGGTTCATTTTGTTGCACAACAACTTTACAAGTAATTAACATGATTGCAATAAAGTAGTAATGGCCATTAGAAATATTTATATTTAGGTCAACTGAAGGCTAAAACTGAATTGTTAACTTTTTGGCTTGGATGGCTGTTATCAATTTACCGTATGATTATCCATCATTGGCAAAATTTCGAAGTTTTGTTTCATAGACTTTAACTGAATAAAACGTTTCAGATTATTGCACCTGAAGTTAACTGCCTAGCTGTAGACAATTCAGGTGACAAGTGTGCAGGAAGTTAGCAAGATGTAACAATCCATGCTCAGCAAATAATTTTCAAAAGATATCAGGAACAAAGGTACAAATGAATGAGTAAAGCAGCAAAGAATAAAGAAGAATAGGAACTTGAACATGAATCCATAAGGCTAGGGCACACTTCAACATTTTACTCTAGCTAATGCCAGACAGCTTTACTAGTCACAGGGATGAGCCCTGGGCAGTAAAAGGTTAAAGAGTTAACAGATTAATTGTCAATTTGAAGGAACTTAAGCCAGTAATTTTTTTAGTAATTTGATTAATTACCATCCCAGTAAGTAATTTTTCAGACTGAAATCTGGTAACACCAGATGAAATTTTTTAAGTCCCATCCTAAGGTATGAGATTTCCTGCAGTTGAAACAGGTATGCAAACAATTGGTTCAGGAGTGGTAATCCCCACTGTCTTATAAGGGGTAAAATTGAAAAACTAAATTTGATAACTTGAAATTCAAGTTAGTTTATTAGGGGAAGGTATTTCCAGGGGGGGCACAGATTCTGACACTGATTTTTTGGTACCTAGTTACTTACTTAACCCTTTAACAATGCTGGTGCTAGGATTTTCCATACCAAGGGTCCTCCAGTGAGGGGAGGGCCAGAAAAGTTTGGCATGTAGGAAATCAGAGTTAAAAAGTGTCAGAATCATTCTTTCCTGTTGTGTGATCAGTTCCCATCCCCCCACGTTTCAAATTTTACCTCACAAAGCAACCAGCATTTCCAGACGGCCATGTACCACCCTTTGGGGTGCTGGCCCTTCAAGTGACAGGCATAGAAATTTATATTGCTTTTACCCCAATCCATGAAAGCTTGGTTGTTAAAGGGTTTACTGAATTTGCCACAACATAATAAAACAGAATTAACACAGTAAACATGACAGGTGAAAAGAACAGAACTTGCATTGTCACTAATCTCTCAATTTTTTTTCTTTTTCTGAATTGATACCTTAGTCATTTTAAATTGTTAAATTAATGTTGTGAGTTAACAGGTGCCATCCTAGGCTAGGGATGGCTGGAGTCCATGGCATCATTCACCCCCTTTTTTCTCCCTACCTGTTCTTCAAAATAAATCCAATGACATTCCCAATTATATAAGAGATAATTACCACAAATAGAGGTATTCAGGGATATAAATCCCAAGGGGATTATAGCCTTGAATACTGTCATTTGAGGTACTTATCTGAATTAGTTCGTGATGATTACCTCATCTGAGGTAACTAAGTGATTTTAAGAACTGCGGTACATCAAAGAAAACCGAGGTGTTCGTGAACTAATGGCAATTGTTACCCAGTAGTTATTGGTATTGTGAGTTTACGGCCAGGGTTGGGTTTCTGGTTGGGGTCATTGTTTCCTTCCATCCAAATAATTATTTACATGGTGACGTTGTATCCAATACGTTTATTGGATACAACGTGCTGTTGGGATCTCTTTCAAGTATTTGAGAGGGGATAACTAGCAAAGGAAATCAGTTGTTCTGAACTGGACAGGGGGTAGCTTAAATGGTTAATTAATCCAAGTACATCAGTGAAGGACATTGACTCCTGGACAAGTAAAGCCAAACGATATAAAAATGACATGCTACGTAGGCTGAATAGAACAGCACAAAAAAAATTCTTTGTGATAAATTCGGCAGCCTACCTACCAACCTTTCAAGTAAGACCAAATTTGGGCAATTTGTTGTTTGGCCCGATCCTAAACATAAACCAATCCCTTATTTATTCCTAGTACTAATCCTTTATGTCACAAAATAATAACGGTTGATCCGACTGTGTCTGTACTTGAGGAGTTTCCTGCCGTGAAATAAATTCCAAACTGATGTACCCAAGAAAATTGGCTACAGAATCGCGGACCTCCGAAGAACCACAATATTTTTGAAATGGCGTCATCGGCTAACTGTAATTGGCTAAAAAGTGTATATCGATAACGCCGTAAACACGAACTTCCTGCGAAATCCTTGAAAGACCTTTTACTTTGCTTCCGTGAGGCTGACCCACATTGACATCCTTCGGTTTGCCATTTCCTTGGAGACGTAGTTCGCCTTTCGAATTAGAGTGCTTCTTCATGCGTGGTATTCAATTACAGCTGAAGTGAAAGATCATTCAGAGCAAGGGAAGTGACACATTCTGGTAAGTCTACACTTGTTAACTTTATCCAGGATTCCGGGGAAAAAAGCTCGTCAGTTCGGCGAGGTTCAACTTTGGTTCACTACTTTCAACCTTTTTGCGTGATAGCTGAAAGACCATTATTATTTTAAGGTATTGAAATTTCTAATGATACTGAGGCTCAGGGATGTTTCAAAAATTTCAGAGGAAAGTTCTCTCTGAAAGTTAAAATTACAGACAAATTCGACAACAACATTTCTCGTCTTCAAAATATTTTTTATGACTACCAGTTCTTTGAAGCTTGGCATATTTCCATAGGTTGTATTTAATTGCATTAAATTATACTAAACAGAGTATTTACAATGCATGCATAATTGAACAAGACATCTTCATCGTTATGTGTAAGTCAAAAAGTGTTGCTGTTGACCCCGAGCAAAAACTTCGTGAGCAGTGTTTTGGATTTCGAAAGAAAAGATTGCTCACGGTTACCAACTGCAAGCCTTGTCTTTAATTTGTTTGAAGCCGATGTTCGCTAAGACACCATGCTTCTTGGTTCTAAATTGAACGAAACGTAAGATCAACGTCAAATAGATCCTTAAGTTGACGGATATTTTTACAATTAATCCAAACTACAAATTGCCTATAAACAGAGTAGGTACCCTTACTACATATTTCTGTGATAATTTCCAACCTGTGTACGTTCTTACAATTATGATGTTTAATAGGAATTTGATATTAGGTAGTGTTAATAGTGCATTTAGAGCACAAGTCCACGGGTAATTTTACAAATGGGAGTGTCAAGTATTCTACTAGTAAAACCACTGACATATAGTAGAGCAAATGTAGCATTCCCCCCACATAGAGGAATGTTGATCATGTATTTTTATGTATATGTATACACTGTACAGTATTTTGTCACTTACCTCAAAAAGTCACTACAGTCTGTTTCATCTTCTGAAAATGATGAAGATGATCATGATTTCAGAAGATAAAACAGACTGTAGCAACTTTTTGAGGTAAGTGGCACAATACTATTTGCTCCATCTGTTTGGTATTGAGCCTTCTTTGTATTTCGTAAACCAAAACGTTCACGTATACACTGTATATATACGTATATACATATATACATATATACATATACATATATACATACATATATACATATACATATACACATATACATAAATACACTGTATATATACAGTGAGCGTGTATATATATATATATATACACACGCTCACTGCTTGCAGTTAGAGTGCTATGGCAAATGACTTTGATGTCCGACATTTGTGAGGCATCAAAGGTGACTGTAAATAGCAGTTACTTTCATCCTGCTTATCAGCACTACACTGATGAGGCC
>JBAHVQ010165751.1:0-20222 GCA_036872915.1 Nanipora kamurai | reverse complement strand
GAAAGGCATAGTGCTAAATACCGTGTGCTTGTCACGTAGTAGATGCCTACCACTATATTTCATGAGGCATGTGCCCACTTTGGCATAAAATGGTAATTTGGGCTAAAAAACCTCCCTGGCTCCTCTGAGCTGACTTTCCTCAATAATAATAATAATAATTTCATAGCTATATTTCTCTATTTCTATTATATACAAGTTAAAATTATTAAAATAAAAGTATTTGTTAAAAACTAACCTATTTGTTGAAACTAACATTGCACAATTTTAAAACAATTCAAAATATTTATCTAAAATAATAATAATAATAACAATAATAATAATAATAACAACAACAACAACAATAATAATAGTAATAATAATAATAGCTCACCCAGCTGGTACTGACCAGCAAAACAACCACATTGGGTCTAAAGGTTTGCGTAGAACAAACAGTAGATCCAGAAACAGGTATACCAACCTGAGAGGAAGAAGCCCTACTCTGTAGCAAACGATGCCAGTAAAGTCAAGAGAGAACTAGAAGTGCCAGACCTTGCAAGGAAACATCGGTAATCAGTCAGAAAGTTCGCTACAGGAATGAAACAAGAGACTAAGGAATACCTGCACATGACGATGCAATAAGAATGGGAAGAAATGCAGATGCAGGGTCCGTATCGAACCAGAGTGAATAAACCAGATGTTGACCAGGATAGCTCTGTTAAATTATTTTCTTTATTAGGATGGCTTCTTATTGATGATATAATACGTACTCGGAAACTTTATATGCTACATAAAATCAGCCTGGGACATTGTCCTGAATATTTCACATCATATATTAGATATCTCAAGGATACTCATAAGTATAACACTAGAGTTTTGAACAGAAATATTATTGCCATGCCCTCTTGAATGTCAGGTTGTAAAACTTTTCAGGTCAGTTCCATTCGACTTTGGAATAAGACTGACCTGTTAGTTAGAAATATAGTATCGCATAAGTGTTTTCTTGATAAGATACAGAGTGATCTCTTGAAACAAAACACTGCTTTAAAACATTTTGAAATTTCGTGAACATATTAATTAGTTTTTTATTTTGTAATTAATTACTTATTGCTTTATACTAATCACAAATTTGTATAAATTTGATTATCTTTAGAGGGCCATTATGTAAACGACTGGGTCACCAGTAATGAATGTTTACCTTTGTTAAATAAAGTCAGTCTCTCTCTCTCTCTCTCTCTCTCTCTCTATCTCTCTCTCTCTCTGTCTCTGTCTCTGTCTCTCTCTCTGTCTCTGTCTGTTTGTCTGTCTGTCTGTCTGTCTCTCCCTCCCTCCCTCCCTCCCTCCCTCCCTCGCTCCCTCCCTCTCACACTACTCCTATGGTTGTTAAACCATGACCTAAATGAGATTATTGTACTACCATCGTAAACTTTACTACATTTTTTACAAACAATCAAATAAATCACTTCCTTAGAATCGCAATCGAACGTAAAATTAGTTCTGTAAGAGCGCTGTTCACCTTCAAAACGTACTACCCTCCTCCACAAATCTACAGATTTGACATCTGGATTTACTGCACTTCTTCATCCGAATTATCCCTACATTTAACCTGAGACATAACAATAGAATCCCTCAGATTTCTTGGTCTTCTGAAAGCCACCATTGGTTTTTCATTAAATATCTTTCTCATGTCCACCGAGGTCTGTAATAATGGCCAAAGATCATTTACAATTCTACCTACCCCTGATAATGCTGGGTGAAAATCCATGGCCAAGGATACCCTATCCTCGGCTTTGGTATTTCTACTACAAACATCCTGACGTAGGAGACTTTCTTTGCTCTGTTTTCTAGCTTTTGAATACTAAGAATCTAAAACCTTCGTTTTAAAACCCCTCTTAATAATATGGCCCAGCATTTATTTAAGCCTTTCTTCAAAAGTCTCATCTGAATCACAGATTCTTCGTAGTCTCAAAGCTTGACCATAACGTGTGCCATGTTTCACATGCCTCGGATGACAAGAACCATTGTCTAAATACTGGTGAGTACACATCATGAGGGTTTAGAATACACATCGGTCACTATCCTTTTATCGCTAACCGCAACCATAACATCCGAACTAGAAATACGCAACAACCCCCTCGCCAACGTTATCATCCTGTCTGTATAATCTATAAATTATAATCAATATAAAGGCAATATAAATTATAATCGGGAAGTGGAAATTTATTTATTTATTTTTTTTATTTACAAAATGTTTGTACCGGATAGTCATTTCAGCGAACATACTGTTTTCCAAATGAGTCCTGTAATAAATAAAATAATATATAAAATATAAAGTTCGATAAAAGTAATTATATGAGTATGTAGGTATACTTGTGAAAATTAAAATATGGTTAAAAATTAAAATCCTTGAGATGTTCATAAAATAAGTTTTCTTGTGATAAGGTGCGAATTGATAATGGCAAAGTGTTATACAGGTTAGCACCTTGATAGTAAAATCCATTCCGTGCGCATTCTGTTTTCACTTTTGGTAATTTAATAGACACGCTATTGTTCCTTGTGGATTGTTCATGCGTCATAATTTCAAAATAATTATTCATCGGTGGCGGTAGATCATTACTAATGCACTTACGCACGATGCTCTTCTCTTCAAAGCTGTGATAATTGGTGTTATTTGTACAGTTATTCTTTCATTCCCGCTTTTGATAGTATTTTCTGCCCTTTGCTGGAGGCGATTTAATTTATCCATTTGACTACGGTTTAAATTAATGTTCACAATCCCACAATATGTAAACACTGCCAAAGCTACTGAAGTGTTGATGGACTGAGCTGCGATTGTAGTGAAACTTGGTCGTAATTTTGAGAGAAGACCCAATCGATTACTAATTTTTCGATATTTGTTCAGAAAATTGTCATTTAGGTTTAATGATGAGTCTAGCAGCACACCAAGATAAGTGTAAGATTTGGTAAAATTTATTTCAATACCGTTAACGTAGACTGATTTGATTTCTTTAGACGTGATTGTGAACCGAAGAGCATCGACTGTTTTCCCTTTTTTGAGGTTTAACGATAAGTCGTTTTCGGTCAACCAGTTATACACATTAGTAATATCCTTGCTAAGTTTCTCTTCGATAGTAAGCAAATCTTGATCAAAGACGTATAGAACTGTGTCGCATAATTGAAAAGTTCAATATTTTCCTAAAGCAATCATAACAATTAACAATTACAAATGACAACTGCTGAGAACTGAGTAGACCCTTTACTAGTTCAGACTCTGAAACAGTAAGTGCACTGTTGAGTTGAGGAGTCTGGAACAGAGAATGCTACTAACAAAGAAAACAATCTCAACAAATAATCCAACTGATAAACTGTAAATTTGAGCGTTTTTCTTTCTGACTGTTCAGAAAACTACAGTAAAAGGTAAAAAGATTAAGTTAACAGAAGATTACACAAAAAAAGGAAAAACGTGAGGAATAGAAGCTGTTGAGTAGTTTAAATACACGTTTTGTTGTTAAACGTCAACTCGTGACGAGTAAGTTGACGTGTGTTTTAGTCGTAAGCGAACGGACAGTTTTTTCACTTAGTTGTTGAACTGAGACCTTGGAGTCTGAGCTTTGTCACAAACAATTCTTTACTTAATTGTTGTTTTCACTCTAATAAACCTATTTATTACATTTGGTGGCAGTGGTGGTTGTAAACCATGTCCACCGAAGAATTATGAAAAGAGGTCGAGGGACCTACCAGGCGGTTGGAAATTTACGAAAGAGAGGGTAGAGCTCCAAGTGCCACACCGGAGCAATCACTCGCATTTCTTCAGACGGCTATACCACGGGCAAAACCGGATCTCTTAAAAGATAGTAGCTGGGGTGAATGGATAAATCATTTTGAATTATGTGCAAAGGCTAATGGTTGGGACGACGATCAACGCTGTCAACGACTAGCACTCTCACAACGAGGACGACCATAACGAGTCTACTTAACCTTAACAGAACAGGATTGTGGTACATACCAACCATTAGTTAAAGCCCTTGGAGAAAAGCTTGAGCACAGAAGCAAAGGCAAGTCCGAAAACTGGTTTTTGCTAGTCGACAACGGCGGAAAGGCGAGGATTTGGTTGACCAGGCAACCGACCTTCGTCACCTCGCAGTGATAGCATACTAAGTCAAAGATGCCAGCTTTATCGAGGAAGAACTCGTGGACCAGTTCATCAGGGCTTTGGATACCAAAGAATTGCGGATGGGAGTGAGCCAAGCCATCCCAGAAAGTCTGGACGACGCGCTAACGATTGCCAGCGAATTGAAATTCAGACCTCCTGGAGAAACAACGCTCAAAGATGGATTCGATAAATACACTAGCAGCGGAAACGGAAGTATGTCTAGCCACCGGAAATAAAGATACGGACGCCGCGAATCTTGCAACACCTCCACAACTACCGCAATGGGCCAAGCAATATTTTGAGAAACAAATGAGTTACTCCATCAACTAACCACAGCCGTAAATCGGGTTCCCAGGGAAGGAAGTTAACCACCAAGAAGGGAAGGCCGAAGACGAAACGGAAAGAGGTGCTACAGGTGTGGGGAAGAAGGTCATTTTCGTCGTGATTACCCACTTGCCAATGTACAGGATAACTACAACAAGGCGGTGTCATACCGCCGTTGATCACGCCCGCACGACCAGACACGATTCGAACATCCAACGTATGTTCGGAAAACACGGTGTTCGTCGGTTGTAAGATACATGTAAATGGAGTCCAAGTTGATGCATTAGTGGATACGGGCGCATCGGTGAGCGTTTTGCACGAGGACCTGTTCAATCGAACAAGGAGAAAACACACCAAGTTACGCCGCGCAAACCAAGCGATAGTTGGAGCAGACAACAAACCTTTGGAGTTGTGCGGAATAGCCGAGGTCGATATACAGCTAGCCGCAACAGTAGTGAAACAGGAAGTACGGGTTTGCAAAAACTTATCACACATGCTACTTCTTGGAGTCGACTTCCTGAAGCCTCATGACTGTATCGCGGGCTTTGTGGCTGGACATGTCAAGACAAGCGAAGAAAGACGGCCACTCACCTATAAATCTTCAAGGGAAGTTAACAGAATAACGGTAGCCGAGTCGCGAGTCATACCTCCCAGATCAATGATTAACATCGGCTGTAAGGTTGATAATGGAACCACAAACGACCAAATGGTTGGGGTCCTGGAGTCACAGGAACGACTTGAAGAACGTTACCAAGCGGGTGTATTGAAAGTTGCGGCGACCGTTGTCACGGGCCGTATACCTGTACGAGTGTTCAATCCGATTGACTCGCCCAAACGCATATACAGAGGCAGCAGCATCGGAAAACTTTATCCGTTGCATGAAAAACAGAGTGAGGGACCTGGAAGTGAACGTTGCTACAGTATAACTACGGAAGTTAATTCAAAGAAAGGCAACGTTAGCAAAGTGAAAGAAATAATTAAGGAACTATTTCCCATTCGAAATCAAGCACTCTCCCAAGAAGACATCCAGGTTGTACATGAAGTATTAGCTAAGCATCACCACGCGGTCTCACTGGGTAAGGACGATCTTGGAGACGTGAGAAATTCTAGCCATGCAATCGACACCGGAGACTCAGTGCCAATCAACGTCCCGTTGCGACGAATGCCTTTCCAGCAGCGTCGAGTGATCCAAGAAAAAGTAGAATGTATGCTCAAAGCAGACGTGATTGAACCATCTAACTCGCCCTGGTCCGCCTCAGTGGTGCTGGTCAAGAAAAAGGATGGGTCGCACCGATTCTGCGGTGACAACCGTAAATTCGATGGCGTCACGAAGAGAGATGTCTACTCTATTCCCAGATGCGAGGATATCCTGGAAGCACTAACTGGGACAAAGTATTTCACCTATCTAGATTTAGTCCGAGGCTATTGGCAGATCCGTGTGAAAGAGGAAGACAAGGAGAAAACGGCGTTCTCTACTCAAGGCAGACATTTTCAGTTTAAACGGATGCGCTTTGGGCTTACGAACGCTTCAGCTACCTTTCAAAGGGTCATCAATAATATTCTACGAGGCCTTTCGTGGTCGGATTGCCTAGTTTATCTGGAGGACATCGTCATCTTTGCCAAGACTCTAGAAGAACACAACCGCAAATTGGATCAGGTACTCACTCGATTAGAAGGCGCGGGACTTAAACTAAATGCGAAGAAATGTGAGCTACTTCAGGAAAAATGTCTGATACTTGGGCATGTAGTGAGTAAGGACGGAGTTACAACGGACCCGGAAAAGATTTAAGTGCTTCAGGAATGGCCAATTCCCAACAACGTCACCACTTTTCGTTCCTTCTTAGGTGCGCTGGCTACTATCGCCAATTTATCCCTAATTACGCAAAAAATTGCAGGCCCATTGTACGAACTGGAAAGAAAAAACACTGCTTTCCGCTGGTCTAAGGGATGTCGAACTGCGTTTAATCTACTGAAACAGAAGTTGACCAACGCTCCAATCCTGGCCTACCCGCAGTTTGGCCAACCATTCATCCTCGACACAGACGCGAGTGACAACAGCATGGGAGCTGTTCTGTCCCAAGTTCAAGAGGGACAAGAGAGAGTTATTGCGTATGCAGCAAAAGCATTAACCAAATCGCAAAGAAACTACAGCACTACCAGGAAGGAACTATTAGCACTGGCGTGGGCCGCAGAACACTTCGAACCATACTTACTTGGAGTGTGATTTACCGCCCGAACTGACCATAGGGCCCTGGAATGGTTAAAAAGCTTCAAGCAACCCAAAGGCATCATAGCACGCTGGCTTAGGGATTAGCAGAGTTTGATTTTGACATTCAGCATCGACCCGGTCATCGGCAAGGAAACGCAGATGGTTTGTCCCGGATACCACAGATGGGCGATGAACGCGGTGGCCATGATAATGAACCGCCAAAAGCCGGAGAATGCAACGCAGTTCGTAAGAATTGAGCAAGCAAGCACTGACCAACTCAACCCCATGCTGGTTCAGTCTTTGGAGTCGAGATGAGTTACGATTATACCATAAGAAAGAAGAAAATATTGCGCCGGCTATGTCGTGGGTAACGCAAGGAATGAGGTCTCCTACAACGACAATCGCCTCTGCGGGACCCTTACTGGGTAGCCTGTGGAGCCAATTCGGAAGATTGAGTATTGTGCGAGGGCGCCTATATCGCAAATACGAGTTCGAGGATGGGGACACCCAGTTTCTCCAACGATGTTTGCTGAGGAAACTACTGCACAATGTCCCGACAGCAGGACACCTGGGAATTCGCAAAATGGCCGAAAAAGTCAAAAAACGTTTTTACTGGAAAGGCTGGCTACACGATGTCGAAATGCATTGTAGGTGCTGTGTTGAGTGTGGCAAAAGAAACAAGCCGTCGCAGAAATCACGCGCTCCCCTTGTTATAAGTCGAACTGGGTGCCCGATGGAACGAATTGCTACGGAAATCATTGGTCCCTTGCCTCATACCAAATCTGGTAGTCGATTTATTCTGGTAATGACTGACTACTTCTCACGTTGGCCTGAACCGTACGCCATCCCAAACCAAGAAGCAAGAACGGTGGCCGAAAAGGTAGTCAACAAGTGGATTTCACGTTTCGGCACAGTACAGCAACTTCATACTGATCAAGATCGAGACTGCGAGAGCAAACATTTTCAAGAAATGATCAAGACGTTGCGAATAGACAAAACACGTACCACTACTTTCCACCCTGAAAGCGATGGGTTGGTGGAACGGCTGAACCGGACATTAAAGAACATGCTTTCGACAGTAACCGGCGAGAACCAAGACGACTGGGACGAATGGCTTCCGAGTGTACTACTGGCTTACAGACCAGCTGTACAGTCCTCAACCGGTATCACATCACACCGTAAGCTTTTTGGGAGCGAAGACCGCCTCCCGGTCGATTTAATTGACCTGATTTAATTGACACTCTTTATGAACACAAATTTTCTAATCTTCACCAAAGGTCTTTTTTAAACAATTTCTTTCATGAAGTTTCATTAAAATATATTGTTTAATCCTGATCACTTGATTTGGATTCTAAGAACTGTTGCTGTAGTTTCAGAGTTCCGATACTTTTAGTATACACACTTATAAAGACTACTCGGCATAACTTACTTGACGGTTCTTCATCTTCTTCCTCTAAATGAAAAACCAAGAAGCTTCCTTTAGCAATAGATTTGCACTTTACGAAGATACGAAAAATTTAATTAGTGTCAATCAACGCTTGTTTTTTGAATTATAGTTTTTCAATCTTTGAGAGTGAATCACTGTTTTTCAACCCTTAGGAAGTTTTGTTTTGATTTAATTACAACTACACAAAAAATGACTATAACATAAAAACCTGGTAAAGGAGTATTGGGGTTAGGGGTGTTACCAATTACCGAATCTAACAAAAATATTTTAAGGACAGACGCCGATGGCAAGGTCCAATTTCATCTCACATTTAATAACTCTATGCCTTGGCAGTGAATGTCCAACCTTACATAATTCACATCCTTTAAATGCAATCCACGGTAGACTCACTTTGTGAACAAAAATTTTCCAATCTTCACCAAAGATCTTTTTTAAACAATTTCTTTCATAAAGTTTCATTAAAATATACTGTTAATCCTGATTACTTGATTTGGATTCCAAGAACTGTTGCTGTAGTTTTAGAGTTCCGATACTTTTAATATACATATTTATAAAGACTACTCAGCATAACTTACTTGACGATTCTTCATCTTTTTCTTCCTCTAAAAAAACACACGAAGCTCTTTTTAGTAATAGATTTGCACTTTACGAAAATACGAAAAATTTAATTAGTGTCAATCAACGCTTGTTTTATGAATTATAGTTTTTCAATCTTTGCAAGTGAATCACTGCTTTTCAACCCTTAGGAAGTTTTGTTTTAATTACAACTACACAAAAAATGACTATAACATAAAAACCTGGTAAAGAAGTATTAGGGTTAGGGGTGTTACCAATCAGCGAATCTAACGAAAATATTTTAAGGACATACGCCGATGGCAAGGTCCAATTTCATTTCACATTTAATAACTCTACGGCTTTGCAGTGAGTGTCCAACCTTACATAGTTGACATCTTTTAAATGCAACCCGTGGTCCACACACTTTATGGACAAAAATTTTCCAATCTTTATCAAAGGTCTTTTTTAAACTATTTCTTTCAGGAAGTTTTATTAAAGAATACTGTTAATCCTGACCACTTTATTTGGATATTAAGAATTGTTGCTTTATTTTTAGAGTTCGGATATTTTAGCATACACATTTACAAAGACTCCTCAGGATCATTTACTTTGAAAAAAAAAAAAAACAAAAACAAAAAAGCAACGTTTGTAAGCAACAGATTTGCACTGTACGAAGATACAAAAATCTTAATAATCAGTGTCAGTGAATCCTTTTTTCTTTCGAATTATAGGTTTTCAATCCTTTGCCTGTGAATCCCTGCTTTTCAATCCTCAGGAAGTTACGTTTCGATTTAACTACAACTAGACATAAAATGACTATAACATAAAAAACCGGTAAAGGAGTGTTGGAGTTAGGAGTTTTACCAATTGGCGAATCTAACAAAGATATTTTAAACAGAGATGCCAAAGGCAAGGTCCTCGAAACCTCTATGACCATCACAAACAATCTTTCACCAGACTGTACTAATCTGGGCCAAAAACTTCAACAAGCACTTACGTTAGACACTACAAGCAGAATTAATTAGCCGTAGAATCGCACCTTTTAATATTGAAGAGAGATCAAGCGGGAGTCAAATTAACGCGAGCAAAAAACTAATCAAATTCGGACAATTACTGAGAACGTGAGCGCAAAAATAAGCACAGAGAAAAAGTTACGTGATTGGATTGTTGGTTGATTATATATCTTCTTCTTAACTCCTGTAAAATATCGAAATTCCAGCAGCGAATTGCTGCGGGTTGTTACCATTGAGATGACTAATTAGAGATCAAGGCACTAAAAGCTCAGGTTCCTCAACTACTCCGCCTAAAAAACTTTTGAAAAAGTTACGCGCATCTTGCAGCCTTACTTTCAAGCTGCTCTTACATCTCTTAGGCGTATAAACCAACGCAGACCCACGATAAAAGGACTCCACGGCAGTTTCCTCTTAGGTCCGGAGGTGTTCACAGCTTGAAGGTGGTAAATATAAGCTAGGCTTCCACGACCTCTCTGGCTAACGGCTACCATTTTCTTTTCGGTGAACACTTCAGAAATTCACGGATGACATTTGTTTCTTTAATTTTTCGGACACAGTTAAAATACGTGTACAAACCACCTTTCATCGATTTTTCAGTTCGAGAAGATCACGTTTTGTCGATACTTTCTCATCTCCAAACATTACATTCTAAACTCACTTCAAATGGACGTTTCGCTTTTATCGGATTCTTCCGATATTTTACGGGTTATTTTGTTGATTTTTCAAATGTGTAAACATCTATCTCTCACAGTCCATAAATATAAGAAAGGTAGCGCAAGCTTTTGTACTACGTTTCGTATGACTTGAAAACCTGTACGTGACCGTGGACGTGTTCCAGCGTCACAGAGGTAATGCACTCCGGGTAGAAAACGTGGAGGTGAATACTGATTTTTTGTCCCATCGTGGTTTTACAAAACCTGAGAGCAAACGTTTCTGGGTTCATATCGACTTTTTTACAAAAATAGCTCCTAGCATCGAGACAAGGCTCGTTACGCAAAAACTCAAAAGAAACTTACGAAAAAGGATGTCCACCGAAGGGCGAACTTTCTCTTTGTTTTGAAATGATTTGTTTTACTTCTAAAGGGTACGGAAAGCAAACTACGGGTGGGAGTACGAAAAGCAAACTTCCAGTAAATCGATCGGTAAAACGGTAAGTCGGTAAGGAAAATCTGGACATATCGTCAAAATATAATAAAAACTATCACTTTGGTTCGTGAAACAGACCAAGTTGTTTGGCAAAAGACGTTAAATTTTCTGGTAAAAATGATAACATGCTGTCTCAGCCCTTCACTCGAAACAGTCAAAAAGTCACTGACCTCTGTTGTCCAAAACAGTTTAAACGACCAACGAAAATATGACCGCGGATGCACAACGTCGAACTGTAGGGGGTCTCCTTAAAGAAACTGCCATGTGGATTTGCCCCTTTCATATTCTTGATGTTTAGTACCACATTTGAGATAAGTGGGATTGAGCAGCGATCCAGACTTTTAATGCGAGCTTTGAATGGCTTGACAGTGGAGCCAGATCACTTGTCAAATAACAGTTATAGAGCGTTTTCACTTACTCCCAAAGACTCGAATAACAAATACGATAACGGCCATGCTGGGGTACTTAACATAAAAACATCATCAAAATCCTTTTGTTAAGAAACACTAACCAAGGGTGATAAGTAATAACGTTCCCTGACTTTGTGACAAATTTCACCCTCACGAACCTCGTTCCCGTTCCGAGTGTTACCTTTACGCATAAAGGTCGATGCGTTACTATGTTAAAAACATGGAAATCAAAATCAATATGAATCCGAATTCCCGTACTTAGCGTGGATGCAGAATTACGAACAATGAATAGAACGGTTCCATACCAATTTCCCTTTTGACTTTTACGTTTGCTCACCGATACCAAAACTTGTCTAATCAGTGCACATCCTTCTCTTTCACTTAGGAACACTTTAATGCGTACGAAATTTGTTCGTTCACCTCTCGACTGCCTGGTTCAGATCAAGTATGGACAGATCGCGCGTAGAGTTTTTTTTCAGTAATGTAGTAAATGGGGGTATAAGTTCAGTTTGCTTTTTGTTGCCTTTTTACGGATCATAATTCTTAATGGACAATAGAATCGCCACAAAAAATTACTATTTTATTTACACAATTCTTGATGGCATTAAAAAAGCGGCAAACTTCGCTTATACCCCTATTTACTACGCTACTTTAATCCATTAATAGTGCTCCCTTTTTCTATCATTTTAAAATTTTCAAGTGGATTCACTGTACCCCCTGCAGGTATTTTTTGCTGACTCAGCATTAAAGAGGCTTAAAGGAATGAAACTTATAGGTATTATTAAGATGGGCAAAGAGACTGATTATAATACAATGTTTAGAGACGTTCCCTTGGGTTTTAAAAGTCGTGTAGTGGATAAATTTTTTGACTGTTATACAAACCCAGAGGAGTATAACGTTATCCGACAATCTTGTAAAGTTCATAGAGACACTGGTATATGTATTACCTTAAAATTGAAAAATGAAAATGGTGAGATTGAGACTTACGTTAATGATTTTATATGGGCCTCTCCAAGAAAAAATGAATAGATATGTGAGATTAAAGAGTTCATTTTATCAGTCTATAAAAATAGGTCATTTGATTTCTTTAAAAACGCCATAATTACTTTTAGACTTTGAAGTTGACAATAGCAAGAGAAGTGGAAATTTGCAATCATTTTAATTAAAGGGACACTCCACTGAAAATACAATGGGGGTTTAAATGAAAGGCTGTACATACGTAAGGTTACCTTCGAAATCTTGAAGATCAACTCTTTTTAGTTAAGGAGAAATCGTTCGTCGAATTTTGGATGCCATGTTGTCTTTCTCTAGCAGACGCGTAAAGTCAGCGGACTTCTAAATATGACGTCACCGAGTGCTTTGTGCTACATTGCGCGAAATTTGGAAGCCTTCGCTAGTTTCTTTATTCCGGGTTAAACGACAGTTAAATTAGTTAAAATGCCGCATTGCATGGTTCCATTGCATTAGCTTATGTTTCTTCTTTTATAGGTGTGCTCAGCTAAAACACGAGCATCGTGGGGTGGTGCTTGGAGTTATCAGGTACTAGAGCCCAGTTTTCAATCTTCAATTTTTTTAAATTTCCTGTTATTTTGAGTGAAATAATAAAGCATTGTTATAATCGTCTCCATTTATTCGTACAGTTTATCTTATACTACAATCCTACGGGCCTTGCATAATCTGCAATTGGCCAACGACTTTTACATGATAAAATTAGTCAGGTCTCCGTTTTTGAGCATTTCTATTTTTAAAATAATTGTACGTTTGGTAAAAAGTGTATCTAACTGTAGAAGAAACATGATAAATATGAGATATTTGTCAAACAGTACAATTTTCGATTGTTAAGATGATATGAATAGCTTTAGAATATCGGCATATTTTCACGATCATCATATTTAAGACACATTATCTTCGGATTTCTTCGGTGAGTTTTTCTGATAGTTGGTATGAGGTTAGATATTTCACCAAAGAAGAAATATCAAAATATCAAGGTAGCTTATCAAGACAGATATTTTGCACTAAATTTAGTGGATTTTAAAATATTCCGTCTTATGAAAAATTACCTACACATTATACCACAATAGCCTAGGCCATAGCTAACATCGACCTAATAGGTTAATGAACACACTTAATGCTTAGTGGATTAAATATCTCCCATTAAGCTGTCAATAATTGCGAATTGGATATGTTGGCTACTCCTGACTGTTCTGGCCAGGGGTCCCAATAGCTCAGTAATTTTCAGCGCTGGCACGTTTAGCTAGAGACCATGGCTTCGATTCTCTGTTGGAACAGTCAGAGAAACTTTTCTACCGCAGTGATTTGGCCTCATCCGAACTAGTCCTCTTATTCCGATATTTACGTTGCTGAAGCGCAACCTACGCCTTAAAACGGAGTTCGTGCATAGTTTAAAGGATCCATGAAAAAGTGCTTTTATCAGTGCCGTTTTGTGACCCTAGGTTCAAAACTAGAAAAGTGCGTATACTGAACGGTGTGAGCGTCCTTTCGAAAAACGTCAATAGGTGGATTGCAGGTGATGTCATGGCAGCCACGTTCGTGAAACTTTAACAAAAGAATCTCATTAACTTTCATTCTGTATGGCACCAACATGACCGCCGTATAATTGATTACTATGAATACTGTTGAATATTCCATTAAACTGAAGTTCAATGACATCAATGTGATGATGATGGTGTATGATTTCAAGTGCTTACTTCTGTGCAGTAGCATATGAGTTGACTCGTTCTCAGTCTCCTCTCGGAAATCTTTTTGGACACTAATCTTATCTGTTATCTTGATTTTGTGCCAAGTATTAAAGATGATTTCAAAACGAGAAAGATTTTGACCACAAGACCTGGATGTCTATATAACTTCGTATGTTCGTCGCGACAAACATCCGATGCACGTTTATTTTGTTCATGATCTTGAAAAGGACTGAAGGTCTTTTTATGCCCATTATGCCAATTATACAGCAGTCAATATGACCGCCGTTTAATTGTCTTCTGAATCTCCGGGGATGAATTGCAAGCCATCAATACCAGACTCAACGATTTTCAAATCGAGGAAATGGACAAAGCTATTAAGAAAATTATCAACCGTAAATTTTAAGGTATTTTAAAAGTTGTTGAATATTCCGTTAAACTGAAGTTCAATAACGTCAACGTAAAAAACATTAACATTTATGGTATTTCATTAGCGTCAATCAAAATTCAATAAGAAAAATGAAAAAAATCCAGAAAAATAAATAAAAAGTCAATAAAAACCGATAATGTGAGGGTATATGTTGCACATACAATGACACAAGGTGGCACTTAAAAACCTGTTTTCATATGTGTGCGGCTAGAGTGAACGTTACAATGACTTAAGCAAGAAGGAGAGAGAGAATATCTCAGCAAGATAAAGTAAGGTTCATAAGGGCTCTTAACCTTTTCCGAATGTACAGTATTTGGATATTATCCTCGTGGCAGTTGACCGATTGAACCCGAAAGTATCCGCCATTCTAAGATAAAGTCTTGTTCTGGTTCTTTAAAAAATAATATTAAACTTCCCCTGTTATCCTGTGAAATTCTCTGCCTGCTCCTTTAATAAGTCATCGTAGCGCTTACTCCAACCGCACCCATCGGAAAATGACGTTTCAAGTGCTATATCTTATGCAACAATTTGCTGTAGACACTCTTGGTAATTGGTATTACCAGTCTTCTTTATACAACATACATGATTATATATGCGTTATTGCTCAATAATGTCCAGACTGGTCATGTAGCTAGGTGTTTGAGTGTGTGAGTAGAAACATTCTTGCACATTTAAGTCAACAATATATCTCATCTTCGGGTATAATTTTTGGGAACATCTTCCATAGATCTTGTCCTTGACATGGCCAAAAAATAGAAACATAATGACACGAAATAGGTCATTATAAATAAAATTGGTACGTGTGAGCTGTCATGACAACGGACAGTGTATTATTGTTGCTATGCAAAATAAAAAGATGGATAACTTTTCCTCTTTTTATGATCGTTTCTTAAGTATACATTTAAAACACGAAGTATAAGCGGCATCCTAAAAACGAATTAGGTCGGCACACTTTAGCTTGATAGCCTGTCATATAAACAACGTTACTTGGAGATCGGCCTCTGCTCAATTCCTAACGGTTAACAACTCCGCCGTTTACTCATTACCGTCCGAGAAGATTGAAAAAACGATTGAAAAATTCTTGGCAGACTTGCGCAACGAACCGTGATCAGTAATGAACCAAAATTCGTGGAGGAAGTTGGTGAAAATAGCAAAAGTTTTCATAGTTCTCTTAACACCTCTACCAAAGAGTCGGATCGAAAGGAATTAAACTGTTAGAAAAAACGCTAAAAAAATCTTACTAACCAAAAACTGTTGAACCCCATGGATTCAACAGAAAAACTCTCGGCTCAAGACGGGACACCAACCCGCAACCTACTGAATGCCAGGCAGAAGCACTAGCTATTGAGTCACTAGAACTCAGATGGCAGAGCAAGGTTTCTTACGCTATTTAAGCTTGGGACGAGTCACTCGTTAATGATTTGGGGCTTTTAGTCCCATTTGTAGCTAAGAGCTTTTCTGAGTCCATGGCGTTCAGTTTGATTATCAAGATTTTCTGAGAATTTAAACCACGCTACGTATTGCTTAAGGAGTCCATGGGAATTTCTTTTTGGATTTTGAGGTGTTCATTGTTTGAACGTGGCAAAGTTACCATAACAGATCAAAGCTGTCCACTATCGATATTTCACTGCCAGGAACGGAATGTGTAGGAACTAATCCCAAAATTTTTGTGGATAGCTAAATGCATCGATTTCGTCAATTTGTCGATTTCGCAATGTTTATGTGAGTCCTCTCATTAAATCTCTCGGACTTTGTTGGTGCCAGGTTATTCAATGAGCTTTAGGTTTAAAGTAGTAGCTGTGCTTCGCACCATCCTTAGGAAAAATCTGTTTAAAGGAAGATGAAGATTTCGCATGACTTCATTCACTAGGTAGCTCTTTCAGTAGGTTACCGCCATTATAATTAATACTATACAAAACAGCGGACACTGCGAATAACGAAAACATTTCTTTCCACGTTTCGACTATCTTACAGTCATCATTATTGGTTATCGAAAATTATAACTAATACTCCTCTTTAGAAAGTTCTTACTATAGCGAGGAATATAAATGTTGTAATGAACTGAGCAGAGGCGTTCAGACACAAGATTGTCTTTTATTTTGAATAGTAGTAAACCCTTCGGCTCAGCTCTTCTCTTAATAAGCATTTTCCAGCCCAACCGCGGCATCACCTTTACCGAACTCTCTCTGTTGTCAGCAGATAAAATCAATTTTGCTGCTTAGTTCCGAAGTTTTCGTAATTTTTCCAGCAATTTCACCAATTCGTATTTCACCAATTGAAATTTGTCCTTCTTCACTCAAGATATTTTTCAAAAAATTCTCTCATAAAAGATTCATTAAAGAATACCATTCCCTATGATCACTTTACTAGGCGAATGGATTCTATGGACTATTCTTTTTGTTTTAGAATCATTATACTTTGAAGTATAGACATCTATAATGAGTGCTTAGTATGACTTACCTGCATGTCTTCTAAGATGTTCTCCTAAAAATGAAAAGAAAGAGGCTCTCTTTAGCAACAACACTCATTTTCATCAAAAAAGTCTAGCAACAGCAGATAGGCCCATTTGGAAATTTGAAAGAAAGAGGGTGATGTCATCGTTTCTTAATGATGGGCAGAAAATGCTGGGTCGATGACCGCAGTACTACGATGGGCTACCGGTCGATTTGTCCCCCACCACTTTGGTGGGTATCCAAGGGGGTAGCGATGACATAGGTTTGGACAAGTAAGGAGTATGGAAGGGGAGGATTTTTTGAAATCAAAAAATATAAGGCATTATGGGGGGTTTCACAGACCGTAATAACCCAACATCTGGGAAAGCGGAAAAAACGGAGTCCTATTAAATAGGGGGTGAATACTATAAAGTGAGACCATGTGGCATTTCAATAGTTGGCAGCTATTATTTTGTTTAGCGTTGTCCTCTTTATCATCCCGTTGTTTGGTTTTATGACCGTATACGTGCTTAGCTCTTTAACAGTTCATCTCTTTTTAAATCGTTAGTTAATACCCCAGGTGACTCAATTTCGTCAAGACCTCATAATGTATTAGCAAATTTACTTATTAATAGATCAGATAGAAACTCATTAGCTTTTTGCATTCTCTTACGTTCGTATTCATTGTATAGTTTATTTATGACCGGATGACTGGTCTTTTTTATGTAAGCGACAGTTTTTTCTAATTTACCATCCTCTGCTGATTTTAATAGTTCGTCTCTCGTTTTTTAAATTTTAGTGTATTCATTTTGTGGTTTCAAAATGTAGAGAAATGTGGCTCCAAAAATGGAGAGAAGTGGCAAGTAAGGGACCAATCGCTTTCACTTTTGCGATAATGACAAGACAAGCTTTCAAACCAATCTAAATGAAATCTTCTTCCTCACCGAACTTGACAAAGTGAATTCAGCATGTCCTGGAAATTCGGCTTTCAGGCTTCCAGAAAATTCTGGAGCTCGCGTAGGACGTGCCAATCATTTGTAACGTTTAACGTAATGACAGTCGGGCGCACAGCCCCTAGAGCCTTCTTAGCACTCTACCTTTTCACTTTGTAGATTAAATATATGCAATGTTCATAAATACAAATTTGTGGTTATATTGTATTGTAACCATTTATAACCCAGGAAACCACCCATACAGAAGTAAGATCATTTGGTATTGGCCAGAGTAAAATATTGAACTGAAGGTTGAACTTGAAGGTGATAAATATAAGCTGGGCTTCCACGACCTCTCTGACCAACGGCTACCGTTTTCTTTTCAGCGAACACTTCCAGAACGTCGCGGATGACATTTGTTTCTTTAATTTTTTGAATACACAGTTAAAACACGGGTACAAACCACCTTTCATTGCTTTTTCAAGAAGGAATGATTACGCTTTGTCGATGCTCACTCATCTCAAAACATCACATTCCAAATTCACTTCAAATGGACATTGCGCTTTTATCGAATTCTTCCGATGTTTTACGAGTTGGTTTGTTATTTTCTATAATATGTAAACATGCATCTTCCACAGTCCACAATTATAAGAATGGTAGCACAAGCTTATGTACTACGTTTCTTATGACTTAAAAACCTGTACATGACCGTGGACGTGTTCCAGCGCTACAGGGGTAATGTACCCCAAGTAGGATACGTGGAGAAGGAAGTCCCATCCTGCTTTTACAAAACCTGGCTGCAAAAGTTTCTGGGTTCATGTCGACCTTTTTTATAAATATCGCGCCCAGCATAGAGACAAGGCTCGTTAGGCAGAAAGTCAAAACAAACGTACGAAAAGGATGTCCACCGAAGGGCAAACTTTCTCTTTGATTTGAAATTATTTGCTCAACTGCAGTCTAAGAGTTCCAGGGGGTTGCGAACCACCAACTTCAAGTTGATCGAACAGTAAAACCGTCAGTCGGTAACGAAAATCTGGACATGAAATTTTTCGTTCTTCACCCAAGATAGTTTTTGAAAGAATTCTTTCATAAAAGTTTCATTAAAGAATATCGTTCACTACGACCACTTTATTTGGCGAATGGACTGTATGGACTGTGGTTTTTCTTTTAGAATAATACTTTGTAGTACAGACATCTATAGCGAGTACTTAGTATAACTTACCAGGATTTTTTCTCAAAACTACTGAGAAAAAAAAAAAAAAAGAAAAAAGGCTCTTTTTAGAAACAACAACCATTTTCATAAGAAATGTCTAGCACTAGCCCATAAGCCCAGTCGGAAATTTGAAAGGAATTGGATAATGTCATCATTTTCTTTTCTGATCGGTATTATAGAGTTCCAGGGGGTTGCGAACCACCAACTTCAAGTTGATCGAACGGTAAAACCGTTAGTCAGTAACGAAAATCTGGACATGAAATTTTTCGTTCTTCACCCAAGATAGTTTTTAAAAGAATTCTTTCATAAAAGTTTCATTAAAGAATATCGTTTACTTCGACCACTTTATTTGGCGAATGGACTGTATGGACTGTGGTTTTTCTTTTACAATAATACTTTGTAGTACAGACATCTATAGCGAGTACTTAGTATAACTTACCAGGATTTTTTCTCCAAACTACTGAAAAAAACATGAAAAAAAGAAAAAACAAGGCTCTTTTTAGAAACAACAACCATTTTCACAAGAAAATTCTAGCACTAGCCCATAAGCCCAGTCGGAAATTTGAAAGGAATTGGATGATGTCATCATTTTCTTTCCTGATCGGTAGATTGTGCGGGGTCGGTGACCATAGTCCACTGAGGGATTTTGAAGTTTCTGGGCCTCTAAGCTGGAATTTCCCTTATTTCGAGAGCGTTTCTCAAGTAAATGAAAAGGTTGTATCATGCGAGAACACTTTTGCCAGTTTTTTGCACTTCATGTTTCCTTTGGGAAAACTTCACACTTTATGGTGTGTTTCACAACAGGATTTGGAACACTCAATTACAGTGAGTAATATATTAACATTCACACAACCTAAACTAACTATATTATAATATTTACATCAAAAATAAAATATTAAGATTACGTCACTCCATAGAAAGATAAAAAATATTGTTTTTACTATATTACCCAATTAGTTACGTTAAAACGCACACTTAAATATGGTGAGACTTTTATTTCATATAATGAAAAATTTCAGATATTTAACGGTGAAAAGTTCTGGTGTTATAATTTTCATGCGAAATTTTAACTACTAACGGCACAAGTTTTCACATCTCTCATGATATCCAACATCAACACGATTATTTTGTAGAGATTTTATTGTCATCATAAAATCACGGGTAAGGAAAGACAACGTCCTCTCTTACGACAATCCCTCGTAAATCACCAACATCAATCCGTAACCAATCCAAAGTGTTTATTGAGAAAGGAAGGAAACCATAAGTATAACATGTTTGCATAGATT
>JBAHVQ010165723.1:6006-16813 GCA_036872915.1 Nanipora kamurai | reverse complement strand
ACTATTTTTCTAGTCTTTCAGTGTTGTTGACTCTCACAACAGCTCAGGATCTTCTTGATGTAGCTAGTACTTGTTGTATCCGACTAGCTGTCAACTTCCCACTCAGCTATGTTCTGTGCAGCTGCAGAATCACCAGTTAATCGACGGTATGCGTTACGAAGAAATCTACTTAACTCCAGTTACTTTGCCAAAAATAGAAATAAAGTCTCTTCTCATAGTTCGACTATGGAACACAGAGATTTTTTATTTAAGTTCGTCTTTGGTCTTGTCATTTTTCTGCTGTCGGACACCTTCATTATCAGCTAAGTCTAGCTTCCACAAGAAATGGTGGTGTGGTGTGCAGCCCTGTGTATGAATATCTAATGCACTTGACAGGAAAAGACCAGGTCAGCCATATACATGTATTCATTGCGCCTTCTATCAGCAAGGGAAGGGTTGTTAATGAGGATTACTTGGTAAGAATCAGCTTGTCGAAGTGCTTCACGAAGAGTTCTATATTAGGCTCTCTTAGTAAGTGTGATGTTCATTGCTTGGTAGACTTGCCATTCATCAATGTCGATGCAGGCAGTCTTCTTGGCTTGAGGAGTTTGAGTTGCTGCCACCTGTCTTTCTAAGTAGCGGCATGTTTCTTCAGGTTATCGGCCAGTTTCAGAAAACTATTGTACACTACTACAAATAATTAAACAAATTAATTAACAATACCAAATAATATATAGATTTACAAAAACAACTAATCGCGATCTTCGGTTTACTAGTCCGACATTCTACCAACTGAGCAACAGGTCAAGTTGGGTAACATCATTTCAGCACGAAGCAGACGTGTTTTATTCCTACATGACTGCCTCCGTGGGCGGGAAATTTGGTTTCACCAGATCAAAAGACGAGGCTTATGGAGTTATCGTTTTACGGGTATGCGTACGTATACAAGGTACAAAATAAGGGATATCGCATCGCAGTTTGCGACGGAAAAAATGGAAGAGGGATTCATATGTTGCCAAAGCAAACTGCAAAACCACTGGAATCTAAAAACCATGGTATATCCATTTCGTTGTATTATTAGATTATGTATTCTATACTTTTAATCAATCATGAGCAGGTAGAACCGCCATTTCGGACAATTTGATTGGCTACAGCAGCGGACCATATTTTTTCAATATCTTAATTTCGGTCCGAAAATGGCCCCTACCTCGTTAAGTAGCCGCGTCTCATGTTTTCAATGGTACCTTGTAGAAAGTACACGCTGAGTACTCATATAGCCGAAACACGATCTATCATTGTATTTAGATATACAGGTACCAGTGTCTTGCAAGGGCGCGTTTGTAAACGACTGAGGGGGACCTGACGACACACAGGGATCTACAAAAATCAGGAAAACTGCCTTGGTTTTTGTTGCCCTTTAGTTGATATACCATTATATTACTGCCTTTGTACGTCACGGTTTAAAAAATATAGTTGATATGAAATATAGTTACTGAGAGTTGGAAAAGCTCACAGCTCTTCTTCATGGTCCTTTACCGAGGTAAGTAGATAATTATTTATTACTTTAACGAACAAAGCTAACTGAACTCTGTTTTTAAGATTCTTTAAATAATTCGCTTAATTTAGCCCTGTATCAATGCTGGTTAAAATAACAATAAGAATTCCATAAAATTCTATTTAATGGCCGATTCACAGTCCAGTTTGTTTGCAGTCTTCCATCCATGCGATCAATCATTTCAAAACGTAATGTTCAGTTAGCGGAACTAGGCTCACACTTCATCAATTGAGAGACAAATTGCGAAAGTAAATTTGACAAGTCAAAAGCTTTTAATGCAGTTGACAAATACGATTTGTTAACAGTTGTTCTTGTGGAACTGGTTGTATCTCTACCTTTATCAACTTTTGCAATCCTTATACATGATACCATAATTGACTCTCTTTCTAATATTGAATCAAAGCAGAAAATGGTACATTTACAATAGTCGTGATTTTGCTGATGATACCCGAAAATGAAACGCTAGATGGTTTTATTGTGAGGCCATTTACTGGCACAAGTTGTGTAGTAGTTCCGAAGCCTCCAATCTTTAATGCCGCCCATAAATAGCCGGGTTCGATTCCGATAAGACCATCACTCAAGGTCTTAAAATAATATTTGAGAAAAAAGTGCTTTTTTCATAGTCAACAAACTGCTTAATCATGGAAAATTAAACCCGACAGTTCTCGTTCTGATTCTATTTCTCGTTGATTATTGTGCTCTAAGCGTACTATGGGGAGGAGAAATTGAAAAGGTGCGATTCTATCCCGATTACAACCCCGCACACATTATGATAAACGTCTTGATAAAAAGTGTTTAGATAAGGCGTGAACTTGATTCATAAAAAGAATTAAGATGAAAGAGAATTCATTCACCTGTGATTTGATTTACTAGTCTTTATGGTCTGTCATGGATAAAAAATCTCAAAAGCACAAATTACTTAAGAATTATTGCAGGATGCAATGTGCCTAGTTTTTTTTTTTCGAATGTCAAGTCAGAGAACTAGATATAAGAAAAAATGAACAATACTTCAAGGCCATTTTATGTCAGTGAAAAAAAGACGCGGCTTACTTAAAACGCGAATCGCTCATATATCCACAAGATAAATGGTAGTCACGCCTCAGATAAACCACGTTTAACAGAAAACGCGGCATGTCTTGGAACGAGGTTTAGCGTTGTTCTTACTCAAGACGCGACAAGTTCGCCGTGGAAATATCATTATAAACACGTTCAAACGTTTACGAGACGTAACACTCATACAAACACTACGCAAATGCTGCTGTTCTTGCCTCAGGCAAGCTACGTGAAAACAGAGGAAAGGACTTATCCTGGAATGAGATTTCAGTATGATAAAATATTTATTTTCTTACGGTTATTTGTTTTCGTACGGGTAGATAGGTGAGAATTACCTTTATGATTCTCAATAATTAAAATAATTTTATGTAGCATGGCATTAGACCCAATATATCGTTTCACTTAATGGTCGATCAGAAGTCTGAGATGGTACATCGGTCATTGAGAAAAGTCAAAACACGCCACTGGGGACGTCGGCGCCTCTGTGGTGCGAGCGTTAGGTCAAGCACCCCTAACGGGTCTGTAATGATAGGAATGTAATAGTAATGTTAGGAGTCGTTCTCGTACAATACTATATTCCGCGCTATAAAAGCCTACAACACATGAAATTGATTCAATATTCATAAACGTAGAGTTTAGTTATTCCCAGGCGGAGTGAGATTCAAGGCCTGTAAGTCTGACCTCCAGTTTGGTGATTGTTAGAGGTTCTATGGAAATTAGGTGATTATTTAATTTGAAGGAGCTGGCCTAACAGTCTATCTGGTACATTAGTACCTTTGTCAAGTTTTCCAACTTCCATCAGTGGATTCAGTTCATTTTCTCTAAGGTCCATTATGGGTGCCTTTGGCTAAAGGAAATAAGGAGGCTTTATGTAATGTTTAATAAACAAGCAGAAGTGTTTTATCGGGTTCAAAACCACGAGGGCGTAGCCCGAGTAGACCCAATAAAACACGTTCGGCGAGTTTTTTGAACGGCTTCAAAAATGAACCACAAAAGCGTGTCCCTGTTGAGTTCAAACAATGGCTCATATTGTCAGAGGAAAATATTAGCATATGAAAAGTACTAATAAGGAATGCTTTGTCAGGTATAAAGTCAGTGCACGTGACGTATTATCGGTGGATTGATAGATTAAAATACTTATTAATTATTCATGAGTTTTTGATGGTTACATAACCCCAATCAATATGTCGAAAGATAACTTTATCATCCATGAATCTCGTGTCAATTGCTATAAAATCCAAGGGGAGTTAAGCCCCCTAAACTACTTTAGAAGGGGCTGATACCCCTTAGCTCTCCCCCATACTTCTACGCCTATGATAATATTTGATATTTGTCTTTCGCTATAAATTTATTGGGTTTTAACTTAGAAAGTAAAGTATTTTTTGACTGCAAACCGCTTCTGGTAGGGCGTATACATACTCCGGAATTATAACCCTCAGATATGACACTACCTCAGATGGAGGGTTCAAATCATGTGCCTGTTGTTGGTATTCGATATTTGATGGCATGTGAGAAAAGTCTTTGGTTTTCTCAAGGTTGTTCGACTTTCGCCCATATAAGAAATCTATGCGGTAGCTTGGGATGGACAGTTTGCGAAATTAATGATAAAAGCAATAAACATAAAAAGTTTAGGTTTAGTAGATAACATAATCATGAAAAATTGATTGAATTGGCCAGTGAAAAAGCAAGTTGAGGGGAGCGACCAAAAGAAAGCAATATTTACGCCGAATATTGAAAAGTTTCTCTATTACACTCGTCTGGAGATTTTTTAAGCAAAAACAATGGTCATTTTCCAATCTTCTCTTGGACAAATTGTTGTGAGGATACATTAGGTAATTTTTATAAAATTTTGTTTGCTTGAATAGTAAACTTTGGTCGTGATAGTAAATTTTTAAATTAAAGTTGTCTAAGAAGCGGCTGTTTCCTTTAGCAAATGAGGCAATATAGGATACTTGTAATCCTAGTATAAGGTTATCATCTTTACTAAGATTATTTTATAACAAAGTGGCATTCTTTCTGTTTTATTGTACGCTTATGAGACGTTAACCGCAATATAAAGGAAACTTACAAAATTTAGAAAGACAAAACAAGAGAAGTTAAGTTCTGTACATACGATATTCCTGATGATTTCCTTGACAAGCGTGATTTGCTCGAGTGTACGATAAAAACCAACATCCCTTGCTCGCGCATTCGTTGAATCTGGATTTACTTCATGACAAACTTTTATACCTTTGATATATCTATGCCTTTGATAGCAGGCAAGTTGATAATCAAGGCTCTTTTCAAATTTCAAGTAAGTCATATTTCTTTTGAACAGCTTCAAAAACATATTGGTTCTCCACGAAGGAATACGAAATTGAGCTAAAACATGAATAAAGGCATAGAACAAATAATTTGATGTTATTTAAGCCCGGTTCAAATCGGACGAGTAAGTGACGCAAGTGACACAAAAAAAAAACAATTGTTCGATTAACCTCAGTGAATGAAGGACTTTCAAACCAGGCATTGGGAGTGACAAACTGACCAATTTCTTTTTGGGGGATTGTGGATCGCTCGCGTCCGGTGTGCAAGTGCGGCACGATTGTCGCAGTCAATTCCTGCTTGTTAATCGCTTGCGCCACTGTTGGAAAACAATCCGGAAGATTCTTGTGACAAAATCGTAAACATTCCGGTTGTTCAAAAGGCGATTAGGTTATTCCATGATTGTGTGGATGAAATACTCCTAATCTAAGAAAGCATTTTTAAACTTTCTTGTTCAGATATCATACAAGTTTTGAAAGGTGTTCTCTGAGAAAGTTTGACCTTAAATCACTTAGCAGAACATGCCAAACAAAAGAGCCGATTAAATTTTAACCCAGGATTAGCGGTAATCGTCCTTTGAACAGAACTGGGCCCTGCTGCAGGAATAGTCTTACGTGACAATAATTGTGTCGTGCAAATTACGAATTACCTCTGCGACGTACAGTGAATTCCTCTCTTGAGTTTTTACTTTTTGATGGAAAATCTTATGGTCATTTTCCGAGAAAAAAAAAATATAAAAAGCTTTAAATACTAACTAATAAATCTTAAAGACTAGAGGGAATAACAAATATTTAAGACTTAAGATCGTACTTATGTTTTTAAGATTTAACATTTAGGAACGAAATTAGAGCACTAAATATAACCTAGCAACGGTCTTTATGCACAGTGCGCAGGCTTTGTGGGCGGCATATCTCAGTGTAAATCAAACGCATTTCGAAATGAATCATTGATAGCAAAATTTCTTTCAGAATTTCCTGGTAGAGTAGTAAAAGTTCCCAAATGAAACCTTGTAAATTAATGAGCGAAACTCCTAGCGGTGTTAGCAGGAAGTTTGTAAGTATATATATATCATAGTATAATAATGAGTATGAGATGTGGAACTTAATATTATCACTCCAATTTTTACAGGCTTTTTTTTTCTAACTTTTCACTGTATCGCTGAACGGGATTACATTACCATACCTACTTCTTCACACACAAATACGCATGAGGCCATACAGAATCTGCTCGGGTTTTTAGCCGTAGTTTAGGGTATAATAAGCGGCTGTATTAACACAGAACCTATAGTAACAATCTTTATTTTTAATTGTTTACAGCACTTAAAACGTTGGTGCAACTGAGCATGAGTAACGTCATTCGTTTGACATCCTTTATTTTGACGAGTTCAGATCAACGGAAGCAGCAGTAAAGCAGCTGGCCACACGATATAATTAATTGACGTAAAGGAAGATATATCGCTAAGTCTTAAGCCCTATTTCACGTTTGCAACAGCCGAAGAAACACAGAACTCTACAGATAACCAGAATAACCAGGATCAAAGAATCAGGTAAAATGCGAAGATTATATTAAGTAAAATCATTACCATCCCATAGCTAAGTATTTAATTGCGTTTATATGACAACAAAGTAGCCCAAAATTTAAATTAGACATTTCATTCAGATATTAACCTTCAACTGCACCTCTAGGATTCCAGGCTGTCCCGAATTACAGTTCTAAGAAAAGTGAAATTATTTCATCGAAAGGCAATTTTCGTCCCTAATATTTTGGTTAAAAATTTATATATTGAATAATCGACTTCATTTCTCCCGGCTCCTGAGTAAAATTGAATTTACATCACAAGCAATAATATATTACCGTTATGCCTAACGTAATAAGGAGATAAGACTTTTTCCAGCGAATCCTTTTGGAGTCTACTTTCGCTAGCGATCAGCTCGTACAGGACAAATTGATTATTAGAATAGAGAGATGTGACGGTGACGAAATTGTTTTTTTTATGACTCTCCGTTTGTTTACTTGGTTTGGCATGACAATTGTTATGACAGACAACATGCGATTTTCGTGTTGAAGTGCTCTGAAAATATTTTATTTTTCTGCTCCCCAAGCTTTTATCACCTCTGAAAATTTATGAGCCACAGATGAGGCTTGAACCGGCAACCAACTGACCTGTGGAGCAAAGAAGTCTGCGGGTTTGATTCCCGTCTGGGAATCATAAATTTTCTGAGTTGTTTAAAGCTTGTATAGTAAAGAAATAAAATATTATTGACCCTTTCATGTCTGAGGGGTCTTCCTCTAAAAATCTATCGTTTAAAATCTTCCGAAATCTTCTAAGCCCCTTATTGAATGGAAACCGTAATGTTGGGATTAGATGATCGGCAAGACGTTCTAACCATTGAATTAAGGAGATGGAAAGAGAAGTACTAAGTGTGCTGTTGTTCAATTGATTAATTACGTACCTGCCACCCTAGCGATGGCTTCAATAAGACTGTATTGGGCTGTTTACACGACGTTGGCCCAGTTTGAGTTTGGACTGGATTTAGGTCGGAGGTTGTTTTCTTTTTTCTTTAGGCTGTTTACATGCATGAGTCCGCCCTGCGGTTCAGTTCACGCCGGCCTAAAGTCAGGAGTTTTTGGCAGACAAACCTGAACACTTCAAGTTAGTTCATTTGGGTTTCCCATGTAACGAAAATTCGTCTTAAAATCGCCCTAACATACCTCAGATCGAGTAACCATTAACACAGAGCTACAGTTACACTGAGCTCTGAAAGAAAGTAAAGTTCCAAAAAAAGTGACCTGGTTCCTCTGATAGACATATGTGGCGGCTAAGTGATGGCGTCAATATGATAGTACAAAATTTGGGGTGGATTTTATGTATTGATGTTATCTAATTACGCTATGTCTGTGAACAGTATGCGAGTTTAGAGTTAACGAATAGTATACTTCCCCATATGCCGACAGTAACAAGTCAGTACTTGAAGTGGATCATACGATAGACTTTAGTTTTTAAGCATTTCTTTGTAATACTTTTATATGATACAAATATCACAAGTGCTTGCCATCAAGATATAGTTGCCAAACTCGTAGACCACGCTATTCTTTGTAAGCTAAGGCCAATATATTCAAGAAACGCATTCAACCGCGTACTGACTAAACATAAAAAAAACAATGTATCAGGACCTTTGTACCAAGCAGAAAGTAGCAAGAATCACCATCTATGTTTCACTATTTAATCACTACTCGCGACATGTGACAAGCATAAACGCTGGGAAGGAAATACAAAAGGCTGTCATGGTGAGCATTTAATCTGATATCACAAATGGCGGTACTTTTGGTTATCTTGTGTGGGATCCTTAAAAAAATATTAGTGAATATCAGAGGCCCAAAATTTAGGATAGATTTGAAAGGGTTCGTCACGAATAGTTGACCATGTCATCCTTATTCATGTAATGGTGGAACTGTTTAACTCGACAATGCTTATAGATACATAATTATAGCTGGTACCGTAACATATGCCGCCTCTATATTTTACTTTATTAAATTTTAAGCTAAAATTAGTTTTAATAATAACGAAAGTGTTCAACATATTACTATGGATTAAGTGGGTAGGGCTTATTTTCTTACAAGGTTTCACTTTATCCTATATATATTTCAAAGGCAAAGAATGTCCAACCAATATTCTCAAGTCAAACGAGGGCAAAAGCTTATGGTTAAATGTACAAATTGCCTGCGTATTTCCTTAAACAGTTTTTGTCAAAAACGTCCAGCACTTGGAAAGAATGATTAGTCACAGCATCAGTTAGTGGCAGTACTAGCAGCAAAAATAGTAGTAATTGTAGCAGAAGGAGAAAGAAGTGGATCAAATCTAAGTAAGTAATGAGTGAAGCTGAACACAAGTTACCACAAGTTAGTTTGTAAACTCCGATGCCACCAGTCAAATGGTGGCACAAGTCGCCGCAGGTTCTGCACTTCTGCTGGCTCCCACATTATCAGGGCAAGATTATGGGTAAAACGTTCATCAGTAGCTTGCCCTGGTTTTGTTTGAGTTTTTCTCTTCATAATTTGTTTGAGAATGGCTCTTAAAGACGTCAAATTCGACCGGTGAAATTTGAACAAGCTCAAGTTGGTCGCAAGCTAAAGCAACGCAGATCATCGGAATTCATCGGAAGTCATCGGACGTCATCGGAAGTTAGCGGCAAACGAGGCACAAGCTAAATTAAGACTTGCGGTTTCTTCCGTTCTGGTTTGATAATAGCTTCAGGTTTGATTTCCAATAGTCAAAATCAAGCTAGTCAAGTCTAGTTAAGTCAGTGCTTAAAATCAAATGAAGTCAAATTAGTTGGCGAAGATATTTAAGATGGCTCGATGATTTAATAGTACAGAAAGATGATATTTTCTGGCATAAAATGTTGATGTTCACATCTTTTTGGGTCATGGCATAGCCTAGATACAAGTCTTGTTGGTTAGATGAGTCTTCCTCATCCAGCATCCATCTTTCTGGAAATACCGCTATCTCGGTAATATACAGATTTCATGTAAATTAGGTGACCACTTTTGACCACTACAAAAACTACTGGATAACTTGTACTGGTTGGGACTGGCTGAAGGTTTACAACGAGCAATCATAGCTCGTGTTGGTAACCCAGAACCCAGTCTTTCTGGGGTTCCTGGAATGGTCAATCTGGTTCCAGATCTCTCCATTGATCGCCACTGCTGGAAAAAACAGTGATTCATGAATCATAAACGAAAGAAATTATTAGTGTTTTGGAATGGGAGAAAGATCTTCCAAGCATAGTTTCAAAAAATTTAAAAGTCTACCATAAAGCAGTTGAAAATTTTCTGAAATATTGGTATTTTGGAAACACAGATATGTCAATTCCTCCATTCACGTTGGACTTTACAGTCATTTCAAAGTCCTCGCCCGTTCGTAATTGAAAAGGTTCGTTATTTCAAAACATGTTCAAACATTAAAATCACAGCCCACCGTCTCTTGTTAGAATTGTGACATACTCATCAGTGGAATATAAAAAAAAACATAATCCGAACAGGAGCATCTTGTTAAGCCAAGATCTGAGTTAAAAACAAGACAAAGATCTGAATCAGTGATATTTATATTATAATTTAGTTAGATTGATGATGATTTTGGAATAAAATCGTAATATCACGGAATTCACCTTTTTGTCTTGTTTTTAACTCAAATATTGCGCTTACAAGATGCTCCTGTTCCAATGATGTTTTGTTTTATATTTTTTCAAATTGTCGGCTGGTATTGGTTTTTTTCATCAGTGGAAGTGTGGCGTATATATTATTTTCAAATTTATTAACAATTCATGAGAAAAACACAAAGGATATCACTACCGAGACGTTGTTTGGATATCCGAGGAAGAAATAACATAAATTAAGTTAACTCCCACCATAAATTTTCTCCTCTAGTACTGATTTTTTTAGGTAATATATCATACGCCAGAAGGAGTATTTCATCAGGGTATCCAAACACCGACAAGTTTGTTAAAAAATTTTACAAATTTTGAGGTGTTTGGATATCTGATGGAAAACGACTTTCGAGTGTATGATTTGAAGAGAAAATCGAGGTGAGTGTTGGCTTAATATATTTCATTTCTTCCTTAGATATCCAATGATTTCCTTTGTGTTTTTCTCCTAAATTATTAACGAATTTGAGAAATGCAGTATCATACACTCGAAACTCGTGTTTGATCAGATATTCTAACACCTCGAAGTTTGTAAAAAGTCTCGGCTATCACCATTCGTTTTCAACAAACTTCTCGATATTTGAACATCGTAATGAAACACTCCTTCTCCTGCATGGAATATTACGTAATATGGAGGAGGTGCTTTCCGGCATTTCAATGCTGGGTCATTCCTTTCTAGTCAACATCTTAAAGAAAAAGAAATGTCCTAATATTT